>JBBPDA010065690.1:0-12995 GCA_037974385.1 Arnoldichthys spilopterus | reverse complement strand
AAGAAAGAAAGAAAGAAAGAAAGAAAGAAAGAAAGAAAGAAAGAAAGAAAGAAAAAAGGAAGGAAGAAAGAAAGAAAAACGAAAAAAGATAGAAAGAAAAAGAAAGTAAAAAAAGAACGAATGGAGAGTTTCAGCAGAAAAAGACAGTAGCAAAGGTAGAAGAAAAGAAGGACAGAGAAGGACAAAACAGTCTTCATGAGATGAGCAGATCAGATTAAAGCAACGACACTGTTGTTTTGTTCACAGGGACGTGGCTGTATCAGTCAAAAATGCACATTTTAAAATGCAGGAAAATTACGGCCTGTTATGTGCTGAATCTGTTCGCACTAACATTTTTGATGAAACGTATTGTGACCTCACATCAGCCAACAGGGGACGGTCTTGCTTTCACACTTTTTTAGCTTTACCAGGCTCCAGGCACCTCTTCACCGCTGGAACCCACTTGCTCTTGTGGTGTAGAGCCCATATGAACAGCCCTGGCCTGGCAGCCCACCTGAACTACAAACTGCTGCCCCTCGTCTCCTACAACCAGATCACCCATCATCTCGGCCTCCTGCTCACCTCTCCCAGACTAGTTCAGCTACCATGGACCATCTCCATGTGCTTCATATGCATATGCTAGATAAGTTGCACCAAGCTACGGGATTTGAGCTGCCTGTGGAAGAGAATGGGTTCCTCTTCTGAGTTGTGGTTCCTCCCAAGGTTCCATCCTCCAGCTTAGGGAGTGTCTCCTTGCCTTGGCCTCCCTTAGTTTGCTCATTATGGGCTCGAACCTGGATTCTGTAAAACTGCTTCGTGACAACGAGCTTCAGAAATAAAACGGGAGTCATTTTGAACTCCAATGAAAAGTCTTTTGTTGTTTAACGGCGGTTGGCAAACAGCAATTAGGCCCACTACTGCCATCTAATGGTGGTTGCAACACATTACTGATGGTAGAAACACTGGTAAAAATGAGGGAAACATTAATAACTTAGTGACTATTCAAATACTGGAAAATCATGACCCATCGCTAATAATATAACAAAAGTACACAAAAGTTGGCAAAATAATTTTCAGTAAAGATGAGTCAGTGTTCTGACTGTTATAAACTGCAGTTCTGTGTTTGCTTGAAACGTCTCCAAATCTACAGCTAAAAAAGGCTGAACTCACTCATTTTCTGAAAGAACCATAGGACGTTAGCCTCGACAGCAGTGCTGCAATAATCATCAATGTGCTGGTTGACAGATACCCAAACGCCCCTGTGAAAACACTGCATATATGTGCACACGTCTATGAGCTAGTGTCTACTATAAATTCTCTTCTTTTTGCACTTTAACAGTGAGTGAGAATTTTGTCCGTCGCCTCCACCACGAATCAGAGCTATGAAGAAATTTGCCAGGCTGGTAATGGCAACCGGTATTGAGCCACAACACTTAAACTCGAGCTAGTGCAGTTGGAGGAAAGATCCTGATCTATCATTACCTTGACAGGTGAGTCGGTTTCTTTACCGATGTCCTGCGGTCACAGGACACAAACAAGACGTTGACACACGGGCGACGAGTACACGAGATGTGAAAGATAAAGAGACAAAGAAGGAAGACAGACAGAACGCAGGACAGAGATAAAGACACACATACAGACAGACAGATACAAAAGACAAAAAAACGGAGAAAGAACACAGAGGACCACAGTCTTTGACTAGAAGTGACGAAAGAATGGAAGGGGCCTCCTGGTGGTTCGCCAAATCAAGATAGACTTTATCGTCCCAGCGTCTGTCTGACTCATCCCCATGTGTGACGCTGTGGTCTCCTCGGACACAAACAGACTATTGTAGCGCAGACTGATGAACAACCACCAATACGGAAACAAACCGGAGTGTAGATGCGCGTTGATGAATGTGGAAAAACCAGAAGAGTTCTCTTTTACCCTAGCGATACGAACTTATTGCACGTGAACGTTACTTTTGACAACCCTCTCTGCTCCTTAAGGCCTCCTTCTGTGCTCACACCAAGGCGGGTGATGTTTGCAACAACAGCTGTTCATGGCGGTTCATGCTGTCAGTTGTAAGCCATGGGTGGCCATACAGTGCGATCTTTGGCTCTTTTAGGTTGTGAAACCCAATCTTGTTCCTGAAACTCAACTGTGTGTTAGAAAAGACCAGCTCTAAGCCCCAGCTGAACGTGCCAGTCCTGCTAATCAGCATCTTTTGAATCGTTTGAATATGAAAGATGGGTATGTAAGATTAGGGGAAACGTAAAGAGGGAGTGAGAGAGTAGACCTCTACGTACGGCTGCACAGCACGTTTCTTCTTAACCGTCAAGATTCAGTTCATTCACACAGCCATTAGTTTAAAATCAGCCCAGATTAATTCACGCTGATACAGTAGATCGATGACAATGAACACATATTGCATGGTTTATCAATAGAGCAGCCACAGAAAATATTGGTCCACCAGTATCACCAGAACAACATTGTCAAAAGCTCAATTTCCATGGTGGAAATGTGAACAGATGCTAAACACTCATAGCTGAAGTCCGACGTATTTAATAGGGGTGTAAACCACAAGTTTCGCCAAGATTCAAGCAGATTATGCTATGCAACGGAGTTCTAGTTTATATCAGGTTCCTGGGTACAAAGTGTGTTTTCCCTTCTGCCTAAAATCAATAGAAAATCGCTTCTGTCCTCAGGACAGTGACATTTTTTCAAGAACATTCTCTATTCACTTTAAATGCTTAGTAGACTTCCAGAATATTCCAGAACTGTGAGAAGTCCAGAAGTTTCTAGAATTGTGCTGAATTTTCTAAAACTTTCTGGAATCTTTTAGAACTTTCTGGAACTTTCTGGGACTGTCCTGAAAAGATACAGTTTTGCCAGTTTTGCCACTATAAATAGGAAACTTTTATAGATTGTGCTCATAACATCATCCATTTTTACATAGAATTTAGGCATAAGCAGTTGAAATATGACACTCAGAAGCCAGGAACAAGCATCGTGTAACATAACATTACATTATTTTCGCCAATGACCTAATACCTTAAAATATGCTGCATGTGACTGGGTTTGATACTCGGGTCTGCAGTCAGTATGAACTACGATGCCATTTCACATAGTGTGCTACATGTCCATCAACTCACACATGCAGACAAACTATAATGTGAACATCTTATAATTAAAGGTCAAACGCAGCAGTGTCGTCATAAGCAGAAGCAGCTTCTCAGTACAAAACACTGCTCACAGTAAAATGAATGAGAATTAACTGTAAACACATCGAATTGTGTCACATCGTTACATCAGATTGTGCTCTATTTTGGTCGATGCATCGACACAGATTGACTCACGCTCCTATTATTTAAGTGCAAGAAAAAACCTGCAACAAAAATGCACCATCTGGAACATGAACGTTTCCACCGTGACATGGTTCGCATGGCTGCATGCTGCTGTCTGTCGTGTACCATCACTGATTACACCAATTGTGCTGTGATGCAAAAAACCTTTGTCAAAACCACTGTGCAAACACAACACGAGTGAGCGCACAGACTCGTTCCACCAAATTCTGCTTTTAAAAAGGAAACTTAACCCCCGTTTTTCTCTTAAAAGCAAGACAGTCACACGTCATGACTGAAGCAAACGCTGATCACTTCAGAGGTTTGTTTGAGGGACAAACAAAGCCTCTGGACGGTCGTACAAGCGGGACTTTCCGCTGACAGTGGCCAGAGCGGTATCTGACTGAAAGCAATGGGAGCCACTGGACCTCAGACTCACTCTATCCCTTCCTAACCTAAAACGCTCCTCTTAAGTCTTTGCGCCTGGACCTGAGGCCAGTTAATCATTATCGAGATACTGGCCTTTCCAAAACTGATAATACGAAAAGAATGCAGTGATGTAAACGTGTGTTTACTTTGTGCTATGAGCATCTTGACCAATCACGGCTCCAGATTTCTGTGCATGTGTTTGATGACATCAAGGAACGTAGACGCAGGTCAAATTAAAACAGGCCTACATTTTCTACACTATGATTCACCAAGACATTGCTGATCTATTCGAAGCCATTTCATGATCACAATATGCAGCAATGAATCCGCTAGTGTTATATTTTTTATCCATACTGTGCAGCCGTACCTCCAGTCACATAAGTAGGTGCTGATGATCTAAGCCTTATCATAGGAGTGTTTACCAGCAGTACTAAAAAGATATATATACATTTTCATCATTAGTCAACAATCTAATACATTTTTGACACCATCAAATTTGCACGGATGCGATCTGGTTCGATATGTGGGGTCTGCGGGACTGATTTTTTAAAATTGATACTGTGCAGCTGTACCTCCAGCCATATAAGAAGGCACTGATGATCCAGTCATCACCTCTAAGCCTCATCATAGGAGAGGCCTCCCAAAAACTTAAAGGCTGGGAATTGCATACAATGCATTTTCTGTGTTCTGGTAATGTGATCGCTGAATCAAGTGTGCAAGGTTGGCAAAAAAAAATTTTTTTTAAGTAGAAATATGTAGTGTTCATTGAAGGTGCGCTACTCATTCAGCAGTGGACCGGTCACATACCTGTCCAGGGTAGAAGTTGGAGGTCGAACACTCATGGCTGCACCCCGTCAGACACCTGTCCACTCTTCTATGAAGCGATATGTGGTCACTCTTCGGTCATATCCTCGTGCGAGGGGGTCAGATCCAGCTCTCTGCCCTTGGTTCATTCAACAGTAGATACGCTTCCTCTGGAGCTGCAGTCAGAGCTTCATTCCAGACAGAGCAACGGTCCACCTTCTCCTTCAGTACAGGTCCGCTCCTGGAGAGCTGGACAACGTGGTCGTGTCCAAACACTCTAGGACCTTATATATGGTGGAATAACACACAATAAAGATTTTTACTTGTGCATTCAGTGTTTTTTACTTGATGTGCAGCGGGGCTGTGCCTGTCCAAACACCCCAGTGTCATGAATGTTGCCCCTCCATTTGGACCTGTGGAAATGTCAACAAGCTTGAAAACACAGGCCGTGAGCCACAGTTAACTGGTCCTGACTTATAAAAGCACACTTAAAATGCTACAGCTTGCTCATATGAGCGGTTTTTACCGTTTTAAAACAGTTATATTCGATAAATGTCACTCGGACTTAGCTAGCAAAACAACCCTCCTCTGTCCTCCAGCAGCTGCTGAGGGAACAAGCTAAAGTACGTGTTTATGTACGTTTTCACAGTGGCACGTCAATTAAAGTGCATCCATCAAACAAAATGTCCCTCGAAAATCAAATTTGCACTAAGAAAATATGGAAAAATAACAATCTAGTTACGTTACGTTGAGCTACAAAACAAGCTAGTGGGCTAGCTGGTAGTGTTAGCAAGCTAGCGAGCCAGTCATTGCTTCAGGCAATGCGGATAGGAATATGAAGTCAAATGTTTCTAGGTAATTTTTTTTTTTTTTACAAAAACTCGAACACCTGCAACTAAAACTGTCGCAATCTGTGAAACAAAATGCAGCCCGCTTCGCCGAAAACGAAATATAGTCCATCTAACGCCAGCTTAGCCTAGCTGCGTTCTTCCAGTGTTGCAGGCCACACACAAATCCGCGCTATCGCGTAGAAGCGACGTGCGCTGCGAAGCTCCCCTCCATCGGCAACGTGCCGCCCCGCACAGTGGCAGCAGGGCCCATGCACAATAACAGATTTTCTTTAGGTTGATCCAAAACAGTAAAGGTGCAAAAAAAAATAACGCCAGTGGGGTACAGTCAGACGCTCACAAAAAATTAAAAGGTGTTTATCAAGTGATGCAGTCGCTGGTACAACTCCTCAGGGTCTGATAGTCAGCGAGCTTCATCTGATTCTCCCACTGGTCCATATCAGCTCAGATGCCATTGTCCTGCGCATCCACCTCTTCTGTAATCGCGCTCTAAAATCTCGCCCAGTTTTTCAGGCTGCGCTATGTGCCCTGCTGCTGCATTTTAGAAGAAGTGGGAACGCAGCGCTTTCGCTTGCTCGATTTCGAAATACCACTATAAGCAGCAGGAGCACCACCATCAGCGCTGGGATTGTGTTCAGTGTGTCTGGCCAGTGACTGTAGGGGCAAACGCACTAAAGTTCTCCATCTACCGGCGGCATCAGCTATAGCTGTATACAGATGCACACACAGCTTCGATTGTAGTCATTAGATGCAGGCTTGTTGGACACTTATGTGGTTAAAAAATATTCTGCATATTTTACTATGAATACTTCTACTACTACAACAACTACTACTACTACTACTACTACTATTACTACTGCTGCTGCAACTTTTACTACTACAGCTACTGCTACTACCTCCACTACTACTTCTGCTGCTGCTTCTACTACTACTATTCATACTTCTACTACTACAGCTACTGAGACTGCTACTACCTCTACTGCTGTTTCTGCTGCTTCTTCCACTACTTCTAATACTTTTACTACTACAGCTACTGAGACTGCTACTACCTCTTCTACTACTGCTGCTTCTACTACTACTATTACCACAACTGTTGCTGCTGCTACTACTACTACTATTACTACTATTAATAATTCTAATACTACAACTACAACTACTGCTACTATTGGTACTTTTACTACTGCTGCTACTACTTCTACTAGCACTGCTTCAGTTATCACTGCTACTACTACTACACCTACTACTGCAATTACCACTACAACTGTTGCTGCTGCTACTACTATTACTAGTACTGCTTCTACTACTATTGGTACTACTTCCATTAGTACTACTACTACTACTACTACTACTACTACTGCTACTACTACTGCTACTGCTGCTACTGATACTACTTCTACTAGTACTTTGGGACCGCAGGTTCAAGTCCCCGCCCGGGCACTACTGAGGTTCCCTTGAGCAACGTACCATCCCACTACACTTTGGATAAAAGCGTCAGCCAAATTATTACATATTAATGTAGGTGTACAATGTTTATGTGGGCAGTGGTGGCCAAGTGGTTAGGGCACTGTGCTGGGGACCTGAAGGTTGCTACTACTGCTACTGTTACTTCTACTGCTACTACTACTGCTGCTACTACTGCTGCTACTACTACTACTGCTGCTACTACTACTACTGCTACTGCTGCTACTACTACTACAGCTGCTACTACTACTGCTGCTTCTACTACTGCTACTACTACTGCTGCTACTACTACTACTGCTGCTACTACTACTGCTGCTGCTACTACTACTACTACTACTACTGCTACTACTACTACTGCTGCTACTACTGCTACTGCTACTGTTACTACTACTACTACTACTACTACTACTTCTACTACTGCTGCTACTACTACTTCTACTACTGCTGCTACTGCTAATGCTGCTACTGCTACTGCTGCTTCTACTACTAATAGTACTATTACTACTACCACTACTATTACTGCTATCACTGCTATTGCTGCTGCTACTATGTCTACTAGTACTGCTGCAATTATCACTACTACTGCTGTGCTACAACTAATACTACTACAACAACTAATTATAATAATTATTATTATCATAATAATGATAATCAGCAGCAGCATAAACTGAATTGAATTTTTGCATTGTTAAATGGTTCTTTAACGGTTCTTTAAAGACCCTTTTTTTAATAAATGGTTCTGTACAGCAGCAAACAGAGGTTCCACTACTTTTAAAAATTAAAGAACATTTTTGATGTTTTGTAGATTATGTCTTTTCTGTCTGGACTAGCTGTTCATGGCTTTGCATTGCCCCAGTATTGGAGCTGGGGATTTTGAAGAGTGAAACTATTTTTAAAGCTACTTCCTGATTTATGAGGTTAACAACCTTTTGTTTCTTTTTATTTGTGTACTCTCTGACCCTCCCCAGGCTGACGAAGGGGTTTTGGCCTTTTTGTTATAATATGTAATAATGTATATTTTATATTTACAAAATCTGTAAATCTATGAATATATTACAGATAAAAATTGCGTGTTGTTCTGCAAACAGCGATGTATTATTGCGCTTTTTAAACTGTCTATTTGTTTATTTTTTCCACTTAAGGCATTTGGGGCAGCAGCGTTTAGTGATTTCCTTCCTAAAAACACACCAACAAAACCTCATGATTAAGAGCTGCGTTGATGTGACTGTGGAAAAGACACTGTGCTGTCTGGCCCACCAGGACCACCTGTATCATCCTCCCTCTGGAACCCTGCATCTTATCTGAGGCTCTGAAACTGCAAGTAACTACATGCTCAGACAAACTGTACTCACTGTATGGTAATTTCACATCACAGCTCACAGGAAGCAGGGTCTTCTCCAGCTTTCCCCTTGCTTCTCCTTATGTGGCTTCATGTTTACCTTTGACCTCTCACTCCCCGGTCAGCTGAACACACAACACCTTCATAAGAGCGTTGATTTGGGGAAACAGCTGCAGAAAACATGAGGCAGAAATGTCAAGAGCTGAACACTTTTAGTATCACATAATAGACTATTTACATCGGTGAGCCTTGAGTAGCCATTGCATACGGCCCTTGTCAATGTGGCTCAGATCCTTACGCTCCTGTTTCCAGCATATACATTTCAAGAACTGACTGTTCACGTAAGACACCCCCCCCCGACACATGCCATTGCAATGGAATAACTTAATGTTATTTACTTCACCTGTCAGTGGTGTTAATGTTATGGCTGATCAGTGTAATCTGTGGCTTTTCAGAGTCTTTAAAAAAAACTTTACCTAAATTACTGATGTTGTAAGACAGAGAAAACTCCTGGTTTGTTGAAGTTAAATCACGTTTCTAATAGTTTATGTGCTGCAAGGCTTTCAACAAACGTATCAGCCCATTGTCACTAAACTAAACACGCGTCTGTACCCGAAACCACAGCTGAACATAACCTTGTGCATGCTGCTACGCTCCCGACTGAACGGCCAGGATAAAAACAGAAGAGTCTGCAAACAGTGGCAGTGATGGCTTAGTGGTTAGGACATTGCGCTTAGGACCTGAATGTTGCAGGTTCAAGTCCCGGCCTGGGCACTAAGCAAGGTACCATCCCACTACACTGCTCCGTGTCTTGGAAGTTGCTTTTGGATTAAATGTAAACATCAGTTTATATTGATTTCTAACGTGGGAAGATACGCAATCATCACACCTACATGAGCTTGCTGGACATTCTGTTCCCAAACCATGAACATTAAGCAGGAGTTTTACATCTATAACTCTGCCAGGAAGCCTTTCGGCACGATGTGTCTGTGGGAATTTGTGCCCAATGAGATCCATCGCTGATGCTGGATGAGAAGCCCAGGCTCACCATCAACATTCCAGCTCATTCTGAAAGTGTTCAGTCCCTGGCAGTTCACAAGGGGTGAAAAGTTTAAGACTTTACAAACAGGGAATTGCTTCCCTCTTGTGGGGAGTTTAGGAATTGCAACACAGTCAACAGCTGGCAACGCACTGTGGGCCTAAAATTGGGGTTGATGAGGCATGTGGTTGGTAAAACACAAAATACACTTGTTAGCTTCACGGATATTTAGGAGGATCACACAAAAAGTGTGTGTGGGGGGGGAGATATTATGCTGAAAATCTTTATACACCAATCAGCCATAACATTAACACCACTCACAGGTGAAGTGAATAACATTGACTCTGTAGTTATTTCGTATCAACGGCACTGATCAGGGGGTGGGATAGTTCCTAAAGCTGATGTGTTGAAAGCAGGAAAAATGGGCGAGGGTAAGGATCTGAGCCACTTTGACAAGGGCCTTATATGTTCTAGACGAGTCAGAGCATCTCCAGAACGGCAGGTCTTGTGGAGTGTTCCAGGTCTGCAGTAGTTAGTACCTACCGAAAGGCTGAATGAGGAACAACTGGCAAAATAGTGTCAGGGTAATGGGCATCCAAGGCTTACTGATGCATGTGAGAAGTGAAGGGTAGTCGGTCTGTTTCAGGAGCATGAGGGGGATTTACTCAATATTAGTCAGGCAGTGTTAATGTTATGGCTGATCAGTATAGTCATAGGTAGAGAAATGAAGGACGGATCCATATTCTTATATTATATTATATTATATTATATATTATATGTCATGTTTTTTATAAGACGCTAGTGAAGTCATACAGGAACACGCTTTTTTTTCTTCCTTTTTTCCTCCAAAAGTTATCCGTATGTCCGTCTCTCCCGGACTGGGCGCGGCCTCGCTCGTGGTATTTCAGGCGTGTGTGAGTGGAGGACGGAGCGCAGGACCGACTCCGGCTCTTCAGCGCCTAATTTGGTTAAAGCAGGGCGTGGAGCGCCGCCCGCCCGTTGTCTGAATGCCTGAGTTCCGTTACGGAAGGTAACATCTGGGAGCGCTCGGACTCACACCTCTCCTCGGGGATTTTTTGTTTTTTTTTTATCGGGGAAAGAAAAGTGAAATATCGGAGCAGTTCGAGCAGAAAAGGTACGGTTTGGGCATATTTTTCCACACACTTTCCGACACTAATCTTCATTCATTCGGACATAATTTAAAGCTGTAAACCCAAAGACGCGCGCATAGTTACCAGCGCATGTGAAAAACTCAACACTGTAGTTACGCTGTAAAAAAAAATCTCGTTTTCTGCGAAATTAAACATATAAAAGTTTCTCTAATCGTTTCTGTGCTTGAATGAGGTATAAATGTGCGTTTTAAGGTTAAAGTGATTTTCCTACTAGGCTGCGCGGAGCGTGTAGTGTTGTGCTGTTAGCGGTTAGCTTTACCCCACAACTTCCGACCGGTTTCTGCGCTAAAAGCGGCTGTTTATTCAGTTGCCCTGGTGGGATTTTGGGGGAAACATGCCCCACCCAACCCCCTACGATCGTGTCACACACTTTACAACGACAAAAGCTGAGGTTTGTCGTGCGAGAAGAAAGTATGGGGGGTGCGGAGTGTAAGATACCGGTATACCACGGTAAAATCTGTGGCTTCATGCCCTTCCACTGATACCCGGCACAGTCAGGCTGCAGCCCCACCCAGAGTCTCATCACCACATCCGCCTGTAGCGGGCTGGCGTGCGTCCGAATCCGCGATCCTGCATACGCCCCTGTGCAACCAGCGCTTTAGTCAATTAGTATGTTTTTACACAGAGATCTCAGAGAGACTTGCATAAGCATGGTTAGTTATGATATTAGCATATTTAATGCCACATCCCCACCAAATATGTAAGGTTATTAATAATAATAATAATAATAATAATGTAGCACCCCAGACTTTTCCATAGCACTAGTCAGGGTCAGTGACCACGTGGCTGCTTTATTAAAAACCCTTTATTATTAGGGGAGTTTAATAATAGTGAAATATAATAATTTGGGCTGTAACAATGTATCGATCTGTATCAACGCATCAAACAAAATAGTGCCAGATCCGATGTATAGATATGACCCATAAAAATTGTTTTGTACTGAGAAGCTGCTTTAATCGACCTTTTATAACAAAATGTTCACATTATTATGTGTCTGCATGTGCGAGTTGATGGAAATGTAGCAGATATTGTGTGAAACTTCGTCATATTCCGTACTGATTAAAGACCCCAGTCTTGAACCAAATAAGCCCAATCAAAATAGTGGTAAAACAACAACAAACATACTAAAAAGCAGTTGGATATGTGTGAGTACATTCCACTGTCTTCTGTATTACTGTATTTCAGTAACACTACAGCTAAACCTAGCCCTCGCCTTAACCTCGGTAAACAAACGACAGTCTTGTGGAGGAAACAGCAAGGTTCCTATGGAGGACCATCAAAATGCCGTCACCTCTACAGATTTTCCTGTATTCTTATCATTATGAGGATATTTGATGTATTTGTAAAATACACCAATCAACTAAGACAACTAGCCTGTAAACAAATAGCACTGCAACATAAACGGTGATACACAACTTAGATCATACCAATAATAATAATAATAAGAGCAATAACATCATCAACAACATGTATTTATATATTTATATGGCAACTTTCATACATTTCAATGAAGCTCAGAGTGCTTTACAGTCAAGAAGATTAGTCAAATAAAAAAAACAGAAAACAACATAAATTGGTAAAAATGTAAAGAATTACACACATTAAAGTAATGTGATATACATGCAGCACATATTTATAATAAGAATTAATTATTCAAGATGGAGAGCCTTAAAAATACCAAACAAATTTTCTTAAAAAAAGAAGATTGCACGAACAGCTTCGTTCTTAGGTCACAGGTAAGGCCGGAAGGTACAGAACCATAAGTTGCATCAGTTAGACTGAATTACACAAGAAGTGCTATGAAAGATAACAAGTGATAATGAGTGTTAGCAGCAGCAGATGAGCCACTGTGAGTCACGCCGGTCCCAAACTGAAGAATTGCAACAAATATGAGAGGATTTCTGACATGTTTTTGAAGTGAAGGCTTTTGCCATTACACCACCCACATGAAGTACATGTGTTGCATATTGTGTAACTGTCCAACAAACAATATATTGGTAGAGCCCTGGTGTTTTGTTGCCCTTCAGCATTATCCAAAATGTTCTACTCTGACAGTAATAGGTTATTTATAGTAAGAACAGGGCGCTGCAGTGGTTAGTGATGTCGCTTCACAGCGAGAAGGTCCTGGGTTCGATCCCAGTGTCGGCCATGGCTGCCTTCCCTGTGTTTCCTCCCACTGGCCCACTAGGTCAACTGGATGCTCTAAATTGCCCATAGGTATGTGTGTGAATAGTTGTCTGTCTATGTGTTGCCCTGCGATGGGTTGGCCTCCTGTCCTGGCTGAACCCCACCTTGTGCTCATAGTCAGCTGGGATTGGCTCCAGCTTTCCTGTGACCCATGGTAGTAGAAGTAGTAGGAGGAGCAGTATTTTGCAAGTCCTCAAAAAGGGGAAAAAATGATCCACAGGCATTTCCTCTTGCTCATGTATTAAGAATGCACTAGTAAGCACCAACTGCCTTTGAGTTTAGTAAAGGGATCACGTCAGTGGTCCCTAATTGCAGAGGCCTATATTACGCCACCCTGTAAGTCAAGTCAAGTCAAGTCAAGTAGGCTTTTATTGTCATTTCAACCATATACAGTTCACACAGTACACAGTGAAA
>JBBPDA010065679.1:0-12995 GCA_037974385.1 Arnoldichthys spilopterus | reverse complement strand
CACATATACACACACACACATATACACACACACACATATACACACACACACACACACTTTCATGCTATAGTAGCACTTCTCTGAAATCAGTACAGACAGGCCAGCCTTCACTCCCCAAATGCAATAGTGAGCCTTGGGCACCCGTGCCCTTGTTGCCACATTGTGCATTCTTGGACCACTTTTCGTAGGTACTAACCACTGAATACCACAAGACCTGACATTTCGGAGATGCTTTGGGCCAGTTGTGTACACATCACATTGATATCTTGTCAGAGTCACTTAGATTTTTATGATTTAAATACATTTCCAGCAATGCGAAGTTCCATAAAAGATCCAGGAGAGCATTGAAAACTTATAGAAGAACCCTGACAAACACAAGAAGCTGTAGGATTCTCTCAGCTCAGGTAATGTTAGTGTTCAAGCTTCCACCATTAGAAAGACACAAAAAGGAACACAAAGGTTTGCCTAATATGTGCAAAAAAACACCATGATTACTTGTGAATCTTTTGGGATATTGTATTGTCTAACATAATACAGCTTTCCAAAAGTAGACCATCGTACCCACAGTCAAACAGGATGCTGGTAGTGTGATGGTGTGAGGATGGTTTGCTGCTTCAGGGCATTGATGACTTGCCATTATTAAGAGAAGGGTGAACTCTCTACGAGAAGGTACTAAAGCAAATTTTTCGGTCATCAGTCCATGGCATTTTTCACATGGCGTTTGAATTTTTGTCCTTCAGGAAATTACATCATTTAAACAATATGTATTGTCTTTAACCAGGTTGTGTTTTGCTTTATAGAGGATTTGTTTGGAGATCAGAAAATTTAAATTAATTTATTAATTAATATACTACACTAATTAACAAGAACATTTCAAACTAGCTTTTCATTTTACAGCCTACAAATACCTCAAGATCATTTATAAACCTCATCACCCTGCCCTATATCCAATCATCTGACCATATGTAAACACACAAAACCAGCTCTGATGATGCGGTGTAAGAGTCTCAACTCAGGGATTTTGTGGGAGTGGCAGTGCACTGTATAGTGCCTTTTTTAGGTTTAAGTAGTCATTGCAAAAAGACTGACCATCAGGTGCTCCCTTTTCCCAAACTGTTTTAGGGGGCTCTAAATATGTGCCCGTTTTACCTCTCCATATGGTATGCCACTGGAATTAATACTGCACCAACCAAAACCTCTGAATGTTATTTTCCTATAAATGCATTCTAGAGGGAGCCAGTGCCATTTTTAGTCACAGCGTGAAAAAGGCTCACTTTCTACAGTCAGTGGGAACTAGATCAAGGTCCCCTTTTCACTTCTCCTTGTGAAACGTTGAGGCAAATTAGATCAGACAGCGCTACAGCAGGTAACAATGACAAAAGCTAAAAGAGAGCAACAGTTGCGAGAGCATGTATGTAAAGGGCTTTGCATGACTTAATAAGAATGCACTGAATGATTCAATTGAATACTGTATGACCAAACCCCTTAGTTTTCAATTCAGCTATTTGGCCCCTCAAAAAGACCCAATGTCACTAGTAACATAACTGGAACAAATTGCTAGTGGTACCACATCACACTTTTTGAAACCACAAAATGCACATGAAAGCATCTCCATCTAAATTACACAAGCTATTTCAATATCTGTTTTTGGTCAAGGACTCTTCTACTTTATTACACAAGTCACATGCAAATGTTTCATCTGCAACACTGACCTCAACTCTGAATACATTATTAGTACATTTCTATGTTTATTGCAAAACTGGACAACAGCTGATTGAAAATGAGTAGCTATTTGTGGAATTTTCGCATTTTAGTCTCACTTTACATGTCAAGATGGAGGTCAAGTAAAATGACAGCATAGGCTATTATTAATTTAGCTTGTAGGCTATAAGGAGGGGCTATATCTGAAAGGATTTAAAGCTAGAGCCGCCATGTGAAAATATTCTGGGACAGTGTCACATGGTTTTACAGAGAGGGAAGGGGACTCATTTCCTCCTTATGCAGACAGCAGAAATCTGCGAGTATCACTCACACTGAGAAATTCTGGGCATTTCACTGGTCAGTGGTACTCATATTTTAGAGCAGGGTAGCAGTACTACTCCCCCTTTAGATTGACTTGAATTCATTATCAGCGGTTTAGAATACTTGGATTTCACTGGAAACTGAATAATAATGCTGGGTATAATTTATTACTAGATTATATATTGATACACCAATTAGCCATTACATTACCACCACTGACAAATACTTTGAAGAACACTGACTACATAGGACAATGGCATCTGTCAGAGGGTTGAGCTACATTAGACAGCAACTAAACAAGCAATTCTGGAAGTAGATGTGCTGAAACCAGGAAAAATTAGCAAGCATAAGGATCTGAGACACTTTGAATAGGGCTTTATTGTGATGGCTAGATAACAGAGTCAGAGAATCTCGAAAAACAGTAGGTCTTGTGGAGTGTTCCCAGTAAGCAAAAGTTAGTCCCTACCAAAAGTGATCCAAAGAATGACAACTGGTGAATCAGTAACAGTAACCAACAATGTCCCCTTAAGGGTTAATAGAGTATATAAAATAAATAAATAAACAATCCATTAGTTTAGGACTACCAGTGGTATTTTTGTATGCAACATAAGCAAAGATCAGAATATTACTGCCCTGCACTGTCAAGATATGTACATGCCCCTCTCTATACAGGATTTTAAACAACCAGGCAAACTCATGTGTGCTGGTATATTTCATTTCAGGAGTGTTTGTATGTGTGTACTTAGCTGTGCTAAACAGTCACAGTGTCTGGGAAAAATTAAACTTATGATCGCTGTTTGCCTCTGAATCCTGCGTGGTGTGTGGGTATTCACATATGAACAAAGCTACATAGCTGTGAGAAGGTTGCAGTGGTATACAGGGTTCATAGTATATTGTTGTATTAAAATTATGTTTAACTTAAGGTATGCATTACTGGTATTGAAACAAACAAAGAAAATAACGGAACAGAGAATCTCACCTGCACATTTCCTTTTCTCCTCAAATGCATGTTAAACTAGGCAACTGACATCACACACAGTTACATATGCATGCAAACCTATGCATTGTAGAAAATGACAAAGCAACAGTGAACAATCTCCAAACCTCATTGAAGAAATCAGCAGTGTAGGTTTACTGTGAAAAATCCCAAAACTAACAGACAGGATCAGTCTGGCTGTCATACACCTAGAGTAAACTGTTAACTATTTTGATCATTTATCACTAAACTGACATTTTCATTTTATTCATTTGGCTGACACTTAAATCCAAAGCAACTTCCAATAGTGAAAACAGTGAAAATCACTATTTTCACAATGTTTACAAACCAAACACTTAATAAGTAAGAAAAAAAATCTGCATCTTAATACAAAATAAAAATAATAATTAGCTGCAGATAAATATACAAAATGGTTCCACTTGAAGAGCAGCAAAAATTTCTTCAACATTAAAGCAAAGTAATAATACTCTACAGCATTCTTATTTATCTAACTTTATCTAACTAAAAGGGGGACTTTTTACACACATTTTTATTTTTAAAAATATTTCAAGTTTCAACTATAATAAAGTATATGTTAAAAAAAACACCATTCCATTTTTGGTCCTTTACATACATAACATTATGTAATCATTTGACCTTACAATAACTGCTCCAAAACCATTTCAAACCATCTGTAATTGCTTGTGTGTGCCCAGAACACATGAACGAACATGCTATAACTAGGTTAGTCTGGTGTCTTGTCCCTAAAACCACTTGTGATAACTGCATAACACTTCACAGTACCACGTCACACTAACTAGCAAAAACACCATGCTAAATGATATTTGTGTAAAATCCTGAAAAAATATCTACCTTATTGATACGGCTTCTGATGTTGTTTTTGCCAGTTCCAGTGCATCAACAAATGCATGTGTACCTCTGAGTGGGGCAAAGCACAATAGGTATTTATGACCGTGGTGCAAAGTCAATTACACTCTCCAGCTGTAGGGGAACCCCAAGAGCAAAAAGGATGAAATCATGCATAACAGGTCTTTGTAACTGATAGTAGTAATAATAACTGTGATAAACTGTATACTGTGAAACTAATATTTTCTGAGATGTTTATCACAAACTGAAAATTTCATACTGTTACAAATCTAACCAGTCATATTCTTTTAGCCATCACTCTTTTTAACTCTTGACTGTCAAAATCAAGACTTATTGGCCCCACTATCAGTTTTTTTCTACATACAGGCCATAAAGACCACATGTGACAGAATAACATGTTCCCCTCTCCAACTGCAATGAACGAATCCTAATAGTACAACATTTTTAAGCGTCAAAGACAAATGTGAGTGTAAAGGTGTTTTAACTATGGCTGTCACAAATACCATTTTTCGGCTCCAGAGCCTCAGTGGTAATCTGTTTATATTTGAAGCTTCCACATAATTGGCGGGAGTGTGGCTCATTGCATCAAGCTGGCAATGACCAACCATAACCACCAAAAATTAAGCAATGCTTTTGGTACACAATGTTTATGGCTGTTCCAACCAAACAGATCATAACAAATAGGGGTAATTTTAGGTCCCAAACCCAAACAATATATATTTATTTATTATCTTATTTATTTATTTCCTTGGAACAGGTTTGCAAAACATATGGTAATGTGGACCATCACAGTGCCTGCCTCAATAATACAGTAGAACTTGTGGCCGGCTTTGTGGGCAGAGAAAGAGTGGGGGCATGATTGCACACAGAGGGTAAGACAAGAGATGCAAACACTGACAAGGTTTTATGGAAAAAAATTATGTAATGCAACACCAAACTATATAAACTGTATTGTCTCAACATATAGTCTACTTAAAAACATTTTAATATTTCTTAAAAAGTCAATATTCCTTTCAGCCCCAGGCACACCTCTAGTGTTAATTAATGACACAATTGTATATACTGTTTCTGAGGCTGATGAACAGTTTTATAAAACAAATGTTCAATAAAAAACTGTTTTGATGATACAATATAAAGGTGAATGGTTAACTGCTTAACAGCATATTCCTAACACATTCTTAATGCTAATAATTAGCATAAAACATGATGAGCCAGGTACAATGAATAGTGTGTCTACCTTGACACAAAGATGAAATGAAACTTACACCTCTGCCTGTGAGTGACTTACAAAGCAAACCTCAGAGCATACGTCGATACAGAATGCTATTGTTTTTTTTCTTGCATTCTTAGATTTTTTTTTCCATGTGATCTTTACACATAATCTTCAGAATTCCCGAGAGCTCTGTTTGGACATGAGACAGAACGAATTTGTGCTAAGTGTGGAGGCTTCAACTTAAACTTAGCCATGTAGATTAACCATGGTAATCCATGCAGCTAAAATAGAGAGTCATCCTTATTGAATGAAAAGACCAGCATTAAACCCAAAGTAAGCTAACCCTGTAACACAACAATATATAATTACTAACTAAAAACAATACTCGCATTTCTTACATGATCCCCGGTCAAGTAAGGTAAACTTAAACAAAAAAATTGCCTTTATATTAACAAACCTACTTGGTCCTTAAAATGCTTTGATACAGACAGATAGCAGTGCTTTTCCTGGGTATTTCCTGCTATGATTTTAAGAAAAACTAAATTTTTTTGTTGTCTCTTTACAAATGTACCACAATTCACCACATATTATTTGATACTTTACCTACTTTTACACTTTTCTAGTGTGGCAGGTTTTTATATATGGCCTTGAGTCTTCATGAGTTAAGGAAACGCAAAGCCAGCATTTGTGCAAGCGAATTCAATGTGCCATATCAAGCCCTCTTTAATCAAATTCCCATAAAGGAGAGGTGATTACAATCCCGAGACCACAATTTTGTCGTTACCTTAATTCCCAGTACCAGTACAGTCAATAATTAGGTTGACGAGTTCGTGTAATGGCCGAGCTAACACCCCAGGAACTATCCGGGAACGCACCCTGACCTCTCAAATGCAAAAAGAAACAACTAGGAAGTAGCTCGACAACCTTTGTTAATTATGTCGAAAACGAGTAAGCAGTCACATGAAAGAACAGTAGGCTAATCATCTAACCAACGAATCAGATGTAAAAGCAAAAATACATTCCTTTAAAATGACTACTACTAGCCAGCTGGCATTAGCTCAAATACTAACTTCGGTTAAAAAGTCGATGACCAACTAACTGGCTAGCTACCCAGCAAGCAAGTAGCACACTAAACAGGCTTGCTAATCATACCGTCAGATATAGTTGATCATAATAACGAACAGCGCTCTAAAGCAAAACGTCAGATATTCACTTGGATATGCTATTTGGCTATACGGGTGCGGAAATAGCACACAGTACAGACTGCTAGTTACTCCTTGATACAGGCTTGCATTGTTTTGTTAGCTATGAAATTACAATACCTACTTTAAAGGAAACAGCCAGGACTATAAACGACTGGCAAAAACGTTAGGAGACATAATAACTACCCAGCCAGTTGAGGGCAGATTAAATGTCGTATGCTACGTTGTTGTCTGGTTAAATGTAAACAGGTTAGCTTGCTAATGCATTCGTATATCGTAGCTAACTTATTAGCTATAACATACAGGCGAATTCGCTAGCTGAACAAAGCGCACTTTAAGGTGACCTGGATAATCTTATAGCAACAAAACACCACTGGCGAACATTACCTAAATGTTTATGAAACCACTAAACTCAACAGTTTTTATATATTCCGCTAGATAGTAATGGCTGCAAGTGTACCTATGTTGGCTAGTCCAATAGCGTTAGTGTCCCAGTAGCCATAACGGCGTCTTTGCAAGAAAGCATAGTTAACCTACTTGTTAGCTAGTAAAGCTAGCTATTTGGGTTAACAAGATGACCACAGACCAGATATGCACCTCTAACTAATACAAAAATATTCACTTACCAAAAAATATACCGTTTATAGTAAACTGTCGGTTGCGTGTTTACCGTTGTCTAAATCTCCTATTTCGTTGTCCAAGGTCTCGCCAGAGCCTACAAACCTAGAGGGCTAGAAGGTAGCCATCATCGTGTTGCTACTCCGGTATGCTACCAATCGCAACACCCCCCAACGACAGACAAATGTCATCATCACCAAGAGACTCGTATCAGTATGCGTATAACACCACAACATACAGGTCTTTTTAGGAAGAAAATTATGTAACCGTTCACAGAATCAAATCCATTCTATTAAGAGGCATACTGTATTACATCGATATGTTAATTATTATTATTATTATTGTTGTTGTTAATGGTCATGATACAGTAAATGACTATAAATAAGAACATCACTCACTTCAATGAAATACCTTGTCTTCACCAGCAAGTGGCGTGTAATTCACATAAAAACAGCTATAACAATCGAGAATTGTCGTTCGTGTTATTAAAATGCAGCACAAAGTGAAATAAATGTTTATAGGAGAACTGTCATTTAATAATGTCTGTTGATCAGTTGATCAGATGCTAAAATGGGCTCCCAAGAAACCATTCTTCGAGATGCAAAACATTCTTTCAATTACTATTCTATTTAAAACACGTTATCGCAGTTATAATGCAGCATTAAAACAGGTAAACTAGCAGGTAGCAATATTACCCCAACAATATTTAATGAAATGGTTAGAGTTCAGGTTGATGTTAGGGTTGGTTGCAATGGACTTAGACTGTTGAGTCTCCCTGAAGCTGATGCTGAACATTTTCTAACTCACGTGACCACTCTTTTTGGCCATTAACAGTTTCAGAGATTTTTTTAGAGATCCCCCGAAATTTTGCTCTTGAGGCTTTTGGGAGATCTCAAGTGTTAATCAGGGGACCTCCTGCATGCCATGTACTTCACATTTTGCTTGATAATACATCCACCTAGATGTAAAAACCAAGGTCTCATTAAAAGTCACAAACACACTTATAGTGTTTAATACAAAAAGGTCATCAGTCTTTTTAATGGTGGAGCGACAGTCTGCAGTAAGTAACAAACAGAAGTTAGGCAGTCTTCTTTGCGTACATCACATTTAAGCATTCTTGACAATATTTTCTCTACAATATTAAAACATAAAAGACACCCAAGATAACTTCTAAGCAAATGAAGGCCTATCTCACACTGGATAATGTTGATGATCAAGCACTAAACATTGCATAGTAGGGCTGCCAGTAAAAAGCTACTTTTCACCAAAAAGAATGTTTCTGCTCATCTATAGCAGATCATGTGGATAAGCCACAATGTTATTGGAAAAAGGTTTTTGAATGAATGAGAGCAAACTACAAACACAATTTCCAGAAAAGTTGGATATTTAAACAATGCAATAAACAAGAATGTGTGATTTATTAAATCTCCTAAACTTTTAACTGATGAAAGTTCAAAGAAAAGATTTCCAATGTTTTCACTGATCAACTTAAATGTATTTTTTTAAATATCTACAAATTTAGAATTTGACAGGTGTAACACACTCAAAAAACTTGTAACAAAGCAAACTAAGAATATTCCAGAATAAACAAGTGAGCTGGAATCCAGTGAGATTATTATTGGGGATCCAAACCCGGCTTAGTCTCTGCATCAAAGATGGGTTGTAGCTCACCAATTTATACCAAACTTCATGAGAGAATTGTCAGTCAGTTAAAAAAATTAACTGTATTTCTTAACACAAGATTACATACAAGGTAGATCTTTCATCAGGTAAAATGCATAGTATTGTGAAAACATTTATAGAATCCGGAGAAACCTCAGTCCCTTTAGGACAAAGCCAGAAACCTTCGAGCCATTATATCATTATATCTAGAAGAATATTACATGCAAGCAAAAAATCATATGGTCTTCATATAATATTAGATCCTAAATTCATTCCAAAATATCTTTTACATAGAATATCAATATCAATTCATATGATTTTAGAGTAATATAATATAATATATTCCATATATAGATTAATATATGAGTTTCTTCAGTTAGCATACTCTAAAAAGCAGAAGCTGAGTGTTCATATATTTTCATATAATTCTCAATAACAAACTTGAAAACATAAAAACATAAAATTTAAAGAATGTTGAATATGAGAATTCAAGTGAGAGGGTCAGACCAATAATGTATTTTCATATATTGAAAATGTCTGATAAAATTATTTAGGAGACCCTAAAGGGCAACACTTACCTTAGTTTGTTAATTAGGCACTCAAGAAATTGTTATTTTTAACAGCTTGTAGAGTTTATTTAAAAATGCACTCCCTAAATTACATATTTATGTAAATTCAGTTTTTTAACAAAGATTTAACCAAAAAGAAATAAATTCCTCAGAAGCCCAAAATAAAACAAAAGTCTTCTTTTCTTTAAATAAACATTTTTTTAAATAGACATTGATGTCTTGTGCTATCAGGATTCAAGAATGGTCAACTCACCTTGTATTCTTGCAAAAGGGGAGCAGTGTAGCAGGACAGTACCTTGCTCAAGGGTACCTTAGTGGTACCCAGGTCATAACTTGAACCTTGATCCTTCTGTTCACAAAGGCAAGGTCTTAACCACTGTTGAATTTTGAAAAATTTAACCAGCACTTACAGGCATACCTGTGAAGAGGTTTCTGAATCCTGAAAACTACAGTAGGGTGAACTATCTTCCAGTGTTGGGACTCAGACACAGCCTCTGTTTTCAAGTGTAGGTTGAAAACTCATTTGTTTAGCCGGTGTTTCATAATAAAATTTAACTGATAGACACAGAGTCAGGATTTCATGGACATAGAAAATCGGAGTGAACTGTAAAACTGGTGTTGTTGCCCCATCACTCTCACACATTCTCCTAAGTTTGATGATGTTGGAGTGAGGGGGCGCTAGTATCTCAGGGTGCTCTCTTGTCTGTAATCCCCCCAACTCTGTAATTTCTAGTTAGACTGTTAAAGTGAGGTCTGCCAAAGTCCTATTTATAGTCGCATCAAGGATCACCAAGGAGCGCTGCCCATATGTTCAGCCAGACTGTCCCTCATCACAGCACCTGCACACTAGGAACTGCTGTGTTCCTTACTGGGGCTTCCAGCCAGCTTGTACTGTCGACTAGACCGCCCACTGCACTAGGACACTAGGAACTGTCCCACTCCTTTCCCACCTGATCTAGCATCACTGGGGTTCCAGCCAGCTTGTACTCTCAAAAAAATTGTTCAATCAATGGGGCTTCCTTTCCAGTCATCCATCTTTAGAATAGTTTAACCACCATGAATCACCACCACACAGTGCTTAACTAGCTAGTTAACTGAGGGTCTTGCACAGATCTTGTTGACTGCTCATTTTGGCTGTGCCACATGGAAAAGTGTTTTTTATTAATATAAGGAATTAGTAGTGCTGTGGTGTTTTCACAATGACAAATAACACCAACAAACAAACACCAAATGTTAACTAAAGATTTGACCAGTGTGTCCTCTTGTAGTTTTCTTACTTACCATTCTTTTAAATTTCATCTCAGGAAATCACTTTTTTTTTCTTCATTTAGAGTCCAGGGTGGTGAATTCTATATGTAGAATAGATCTAGAACTGATTGATTTTATTTTTTTGATTATATTTTTACTATATGATTTTAGTGAGGTTGTATCATAGATGTTGAGTTTCTCTTCAACACTGGGAGAAGAAGGAGCTGTTCCTTCTCTCCCCTTATAATTTTAAACATAGTTTGCTTTTTAGTAGTAGTAGTAGTAGTTATATCAATTACAGCTTAAGCATATCTTTGGTTTAAATCCATATTTCTGTGGGAGAGCTCATTTTTTCAAAGAAGAGGAGTCAATCAGAGCTCACACATTACAGGAATTGTAAACTGTACTGTCAAAGGTACTGAAACTTTTCTATTTAACATAATGGAGGCAGAGTGGGCAGCACGGTGTTGCAGTGGTTAGCACTGTCGCCTCACAGTGAGGAGGTCCTGGGTTCGATCCCCGGGTTGGCTGCAGGTGCCTTTCTGTGCGGAGTTTGCAAGCTCTCTCCGTGTTCGCGTGGGTTTCCTCCGGGTGCTCTGGTTTCCTCCCACTGTCCAAAGGCTTGCAGTAGGTTGATTGGAAAAATTGCCCATAGGTGTGAATGTGTGTATGAATGGTTGTCTGTCTGTGTGTTGCCCTGCGATGGATTGGCCTTCTGTCCTGGGTGTACCCCGCCTTAGGCTCACAGTCAGCTGGGATTGGCTCCAGCTTCCCCGTGACCCGGAAACGGAAGAAGCGGTTGGAAAATGGATGGATGGAGGCAGAGTGGTTTAGGAAAAAGTGATTGACAATTTAAGCCACATTTATGCTCTCTTTATGTACAAAAGTAAATACATCCAATTCAAATGATGTAACCATTAATGACTACATAATTCCATGTGTAGTTTTTGTTGGCAAAGTTGTTAAGCTAAAGTTCAGAGTCAAAACTTTCATACAGCAATAAACATAAACATGGCGACAGTGGACAGACTACTTCTGTTAGGTTTTCCTTGCAGTGTAAGTATCAGAATGGATGTTACTGGGCTCCTTGTCTGTACAGAGTGCGGTATTTTTTGTTCTTCCACCATCTCTGTAGCCAGTAACAGCTTGAATTTTGTTTGCAAGGAGTGTCAGTTTCATCGCTGATGGAGAAGGTCTCAAAACTGCTTGCTACTCTGGGTGCCTCAACTTTAGGTACAGAGAGCGTGACCCAGACTCCGACTGTAAAGCCCTTACAGCGTGGCAGCTGGGTTGCATCTCGCCGCCATAGTCAGAAGACCAAGGCTCCAGCCAAGGTTTTCTCATGCGAGCAATGCTCTCCTCCTGCTGTTCTCCTTTCCTGCAGCATAGCCCATGGTCTAGCAGTTAGCCAGAGCAGTGTAGCTCAGTTAATAGCCACTGACAAACCAGGGCTGAGGCCAGGCAGCAGACAGACTGGCTAAACCAACCGTCTGCTAGGGGTTTTGAGGTGCAACCCAAGTTTCACACTACTGATACTGTTTTTGTTCCCTGAATTAAATGAAAAAGTAGAAAAAAACAAAAAATCTGCTCTACCAATTTAATTAACATTATTCTCTCTAACAAACCTCAAAACAGCACCATTTGGTTTTAAAGCTAGGACTATTTAATATAAAATCACTTGCTGAAAAAGCTCTCATTATAAATGAGATAATTACCGACTTGGAGATTGATGTCTTATGTCTAACAGAATCTTGCGTTAGTACTGATAAATATAATACACTAAATGAGGCCACCCTTACTGGCTATAACTATATACATAACCCTAATCTAAGTGCTAGAGGGGGAGGTGTAGCTACCATTCATAGAAAAGCCCTAGCTATTAATCAGAAATCAGGCGTTGAGATTCTTTTTCTTACTGTAAACAATTTAGACACAAATAAAACTTCCTTCTTATTAATCACTATCTACAACCCACCAGGTCCTTACACAATGTTCCTGCAAGAATACAGTGATTTTCTTTTAGCAAACATAGCCATTTATTGTGACAGCAATAATAGTTGTAGAATTAAACATTCACTTTGATAAAAAAAACAGGATCCACTGAAATTAGCATTCACATCAATCCTTGTTTCTTTAGGTTTTACCCAAAATGTAACAGGGTCCATGCATTGCTTCAACAACACACTTGATTTAATTCTGACCTTGGGTATTAACACTGACAGCAAACCTATCCTTCCACAGACCACAGAAATCACTACCTCATCACGTATGAGCTTCATCTCAATGATAATATATTTGCATGTTCTCATTCTCAGTCAGGCATACAATAACATCGTCCACAGCTCTAAACTAGAATCATTCCATGAGGCCTGAAAATACAACCCCAAAAGAAAAAGTTGGGATGGTATGGAAAACACAAATAAAAAAAAGTAGTGATTTCTAAATTTACTTTGACTTGTATTTCATTGCAGACAATATGAACATAAAATATGTCATGTTTTGTCTGGTCAATTTCATTTAATTTGTAAATATACATCCTTTCCTGTCATTCAGACCTGCAACACATTCCAAAAAAGTTGGGACAGTAAAGCATTTAC
>JBBPDA010065668.1:0-12999 GCA_037974385.1 Arnoldichthys spilopterus | reverse complement strand
TTCTTGAAGGCAGCATATTGTGCTCCAAAATCTCTATGTACTTTTCAGCATTAATGGTGCCATCACAGAAGTGCAAGCTGCCTTTGCCAAGGTCACTGACACAACCTCATACCATGACAGACCCTGGCTTTTGGACTTGTTGCTGGTGACAGTCTGGATGATCCTTTCCTTCTCTGGTCTGGAGTACACGGCATCCATTTCTCCCAAAAAAATACCTGAAATACTGATTCATCTGACCACAGTACACGCTTCCACTGTGTGATGGTCCATCCCAGATGCCTCAGAGCCCAGAGAAGTTGAAGACGCTTCTGGACACTGTTAACATAGTTTTAACTAGCATTTGTGGATGTACCTATGTATTGTGGTACTTGACAAAGGTTTGCCAAAGTAATCCTCAGCCCATGTGGGGATATCGCTTATTGATGAATGACGATTCTTGATGCAGTGGGGCATGAGGAATCGGAGATCACGGTTGTTCAGCTTAGGCTTGCACACTTGTCCTTTATTAACTGAAATTCCTCCAAATTCCTTGAATCTTTTAATTATGTTATGCACTGTTGAAGGTGAAATATCCAAATGTCTTCCTATCTTTCCTGGAGGACCATTGTTTTTAAACATTTCAATAATTTTCTCATGTATTTGTTGACAAACTGGCAATCCTTGGCCCATCTTTGCTCCTAAAGAACTAGACCTTTCTTGGATGCTGCTTTTGTACCAAATCATAATTACAATCACCTGTTTCAATTCACATCATTATTTTACCAATTTATCTCATTACAAGCCCTAAATTGCTCCTGTCCCAACTTTTTTGGAATGTGTTGCAGGTCTGAATGACATGAAAGAATGTATATTGACAAAAGAAATGAAGTTGACCAGACATAACATGACATATTTTGTGTTCATATTGTCTGTAATGAAATACAAGTCAAAGTAAATTTAGAAATCACTACTTTCTTTTTTTATTTGCATTTTCCATACCATCCAAACCTTTTTTGATTTGTGGTTGTATATTGAAATATTATTGACATTTTTTTTGGATAGGATAGCATTAGAAGTTATTTAATGGATTTGGTGAAAATTAAGGTGTTACATAACATTAATACTCACAATATTGTTGTGTTATATTGCTGTTTAAATGCAGAAATAATTATATTCACCAGTTCAAAGTGCTTTGTTTAAGAGACAGGGTCTGCAGGGTGTTAAAAAGCACTAAAAGTCTATTAATGGATTAAGTGACAAATAAGGCCTTAAATAGCTTTTAAAAAATATGTATGTGCAAAAAAGTGAAAAATTGAAAAGACCCACGGTGCCAATGCATGCATCTGAGTTTCAGTCGCAAAAAGCTGGGTAAATAAACACATTGCAAGCTCTTTGCTTACAAAGTGATGTTATCAGTAGGCAAGGTACAGAAACTTTGGATAGCCCACTCTGATAACCTTCTTATTAGAATATTGATTAGACAGGCTCGCCGATCAGCTGTGTAAACAAGTAAGTTTGAGTACTTGCGATTCTCAGTTCAGTCATATCTAACCATTTATCACAGAGAAAAACTTTAGCTGATAAAGAACAACAACCAATTTTCTACTTGATATTTCTAGTGTGTATTCTGGAACGTGCATTCATCACAATGTGATACGGCATTGAGTTTTGTGCGCCGGATTGTGGGGAATTTTTTCATTTTTAATTGATCAGAAAGAATTTATTTCCATCTATAATGTTAGAGTAATCTAACATTTTTCATTTGGAAAAATGAATATAGAAAAATACATTATTTGTTAGCAAATTATTTATTCTATATGCAGATGGATACCAAATGGATAAATAAGTGCTTTCACTTTATTTTTCCTCACAGTATCTACATACTGGAAAATAAAACATATACCGTTCCTACTATTTCTAGAAGTTATAACAGGGTTAGGCAAACAGCGAAAGAAAAGAAAGCATCTCTGCTGAACATTGCAAAGCATATTGATGAGAAGACATTTCAGAGAACGTATGGTTATGGAATGTATTGAAAATTCATGGAAAATTGTGGAAAAGTCATGGATTTTTTTCCGTAATAGCTTTTTTCCCAGAGCTATAACTGCTCTGAATAAGCTCACACATCTTCCTCCACAATAGGTCTGACTGATCCATAAAACTGTATAAAATCTGACTGACACCACTGACCTCACATAATGCATAGTCTGCACTCTACCAACATATAAGCTACTTCATATTAAACATATTAAACCATTTTTGCACATATAAGCCATTTGCACTATTATTCCTTCCTAGGAATTGTTACTGTTATTGCTGCTTCTCTGAACAATGCAGTACGTATGCAGTATACTATTTCTGTTGTTGTCACACTGTCTGTACCTTATTCACTACTTATTGCCATTTGTCTACTGTTATTATACTTTACTTAACACTGATAATGTCTTTAATCTTAACTGATAGCATCACTGCTGCTATTCTGTCTCTGTTTTATTGCAGTTATTTGTCACACTGTTGGTATTTGTATTTACTATTTATGTCTTTTTTTAAGCTACTGCTATATTTTTACTTTTAATTATTTTGGTCTTTATAGCATTGTGTATGAAAGCCACAATCTTAATCTCTTTGTGCTTGTGCAATGACAATAAAGATATTCTCTTCTGTGTTAAGTGACAATGATTTTCTAAAGTACTCCTGAGCCCAGGAGGCTATATTTGTCATGGTAGCATAACGGTTTCTTAGGCAACACCTTCTGAGGGCTCAAAGATCATGCACAATCAACAGTAGTTTCCAACCCTGCCATTTATGCACATAAATGTCTCTAAATTTTCTGAACCTTTACACAGTATCATGTACTGTAGATGTTGAAAGACTTGAATTCTCTGCAACTCTGCATTCATAAAAGTTGCTTTTTGAACTGACTAACAGTTTTCTCAAATATTGGCACAAAGGTATGAGCCATGACCTATCCTTGCCCGCAAAGACTGAACCTTTGATGGATGCTAATTTTATACCCAGTCATCCTGCTTAATGTACCCAACTTTTCTGGAAATGGGGTTTGTACCTGTATGATATATACATGCAGTCTACAGCTGATCGGTTTTGCCCATTTACACAGAAGAGCATTTTAGGTCTCATATTTTATTTATTTTATTATTATGATTTATTTTTTTTAGTCTTAGTTCCTATATTTATTATTGCCAACAGTGTATTTTACAAACATCGATCAGCCAGAACATTATGATCACCTGCCAAATATTGTGTCGGTCCCCCATATGTAGCCAAAACAGCTCTGACTGTGATGCACTGTAAGTTCTGAACTATTTCTTTCATAGTCAGCATTAACATGTGCTATGAGAGTTCCTTCTTGGCATCAGACCAGACGAGCTAGCCTTCATTACCCATATGCATCAGTGAGCCTTGGGTGCCCATGATTCTGTTGACAATTTACCAATTGTCCTACCTTATATTACTTTTGGTAGGTACTAGCTACTGCACACCTGGAACACTCTACAAGACCTGCCATTCTGGAGATACTCTGACTTGTTGTCTAGCCATCACATTAAGGCCATTGTCAAAGTGGCTTAGAATCTTATGCTTGCCCTATCTTCCTGCATCCAGCACATCAGTTTCAAGAACTGGCTGTTCACTTCCTGCCTAATATATCCCACCCCTGGCGTGTGTCATTTTAATGAAATAACTAGACAGTCAATAATATTCACTTTACCTGTCAGTAGTACTAATGTTATGTCTGATTGGTTTATATTTTTACTTCATAATTTTGTAGACTGATTTCACATTGTTGGTTTAGTTCGTTATTTTGTACAAGGTCTCCATGTGGTACTTTTGAAGCACCAAATGCACAATATAACTAAGATATATTGAGCTGTGTGTGTGAAAGAGAGAGTATGTGTGTGTCACCTGTCCATGCCTAGCAGCTTGTCGCGCACTGTCTCCAGTTGTTGTGTGTACTTGTCTGATAGGGAGTGAAAGGCAGTGATGAGGGACAGTTTGAGGTCAGTGTAAGGGCAGTCTGCGGTCAGGACCTCCTGCGGTACCTTCCTTTGGGCAGCCACATTGTCCTGCACTGCTGCAGTGTCCAAACTGTCCTATGGAAGCAGAGAAGGCTTTTTTAAGTAGGTAAATCTAATGTCTATAACATGTACTATTACTGTTGTAAGTGAAAAACCAACAAAACACAGGGTCTTCATCGTTACTGTTATGAGTGTGATATACTGTATAATATGCTGTCTATTCACAGCTGCAGTTTTGAAAGGTGTTTCCCTTTACGAGTAAGTCATCATAGCAAAACAATTATATAACATATCATACAGAGCTATTGGCATTCAGCAGTAGTGAGTGGAACACATTACAAAGTAATGAGTTACAGTAATGTTATTACATTTTTCTTGTTGTATTGTAGCCAAATATCAGTTTCAGTTCTTGTAAAACCCATTTTAGTTACTGACTTACTTACCCCACTTCCAGGGATTTTTTTATAAAATGCAGTAAAAACAACGTGTGGTTTGTTAACCGAGAAATGATAAACATTTAAAGAAAAGATTTCCAGTGATTTCATTGATCAACAGAACCCTTTAGTGTTCTGGTCAGTAATTCAGTTGAGCGCATTTTAAGTTCCTATATTTAATTGAAACATACACCGAACCTCATTGGTTTAGGTCAGTAATGTTTAAAAAAACTACCTACATCTTTAATTATTAGACCTTTCCAGTGAACAATATTTTATGGATCTTTTTCTTGCTGTAGCCATTAAAGGGTTAAATGTATTTTGTAAATAAAAGTACATTTAGAATTTGATTACTGCAACACACTGTCAATCTCTGTGCTAGTTCATCTTATTGATGTTTGATGGTATTAAGGTCTTACTTTACATGGCCTGCCACTTTGTAGCTGAGTTTCTGTTGTTCCTAGATGCTTTCACTTTGCAATAATACACTTACAGTTGACCATGAAATATCTAACACTTCTTTTAAGACTTAGGAGTTAAGCCTACTACAGTGTAGGTGAACAAATTAAGTCTAGTTTTATCATTACAGCCTCTTCTCATGCAGTGTTTCAGATTTAACACTATAAATTATTTTTGACATAATATAGGGTACCGTTATGTAACCAGTATAAGTTAAAAGCAGTTAAAAGCATAAATATGCAATCATAAACTCACCTTGGCAAGTTTTATGCTGAAAATATCACCTGTCTGCTAAAATACACAGTGATGAAGAGCAATGCAGCAGTGTTATAAGTACCTCCAATCCACAAGCAGAAAGATCCTGCTGGAGTGAAACACATTCTTCCTCTAGTTTGTCCATCAGAAAATGCTGTTGCTCCTTCACAAATACCACCTGGAGAGTGTAGAGAGATTGTTATAGCATCTAAATTATAAAAATCTCTTCAGATTCTTGTTTCAAATGATCATTGGATGTGGGCCCCTACAGGAAGCCAGTCAAGGGAACGCAGCTGAAGAATAACAGGAAGATGGAAGGCGAGTCGTGCTGCTCCATCCTCGTTAAGTTGCAAAGGCCTGATTGCACACATAGGAAGAGCATCCAGCAGTGAGTTATAGTTGTTAAGTCTTGAAATGATAAGAAACTGAAAGCCTCAGCCTCCCTGGAGAAAAAGGCTCAAATCTTCTGGATGCTGTAGAGGAGAAACCTGCGTGACCAAGTCAGGTTTGGAAAGTGGGCCGAGATGACAAGAGAGTAACTCGTCATTCAAATCTGTACTAAGAACTAAAGACATAAAAAATGGAAAGTTGTCAAAGGGGAATGATAAGATCATGGTAAAGACCTGTACTCCTGGAATCTATAGCAGTCCATAAGCCCATACAATACTTTATTAATGTTAGTCTTAATAATAACAATAATGCAGAGTGACATATATGTAAAAAAAAAAAAAACAACACAAATGTAGAGGCACAGAAATGTTATACATTGTGTTATACTGTTGTAAAATGTACAGCCTAGTTCACAGTACTTAACCTTACACAACTACAGATGAGTTGCAATCACGGCCAACTGTTCAGTGAGTCTGGTCAAATATCCCAAACCATATGTGCTATAATTTACAAATAATATAACTATATCATTTCTTCTAACTCTCCAAAGTTAGTACTGACTGGACCATGCCAATATATGACTGATACACACAGAAGACACTGTAGGTGAGTAGAACTTTGACTCTAACTTTGATTGGACTTCTGAGCAGCTTCTGCAGAAGAGTAATTATTGAGTGGAGGTGGGGTCCAAAAACTTTGTCACAGGAAAATCAAGGTAGAATGTTAGAAAGGGGGAAGCTTCAGTCGTTGTCGTACTCTGTGTCAAATACATAAATACAATCGACTTTATATTAAGTGTCTCTAATATTGTCAATAATCCTAGTATCAGATAGGCCACTCCTATATGTCAAGTTACACATTAACAATGTAACTACTGGTGATTGTGCCAGATGAATTACAGTAATTACACATATATGTATTTTCTTTAGTTTTTAGTTCAATTCAAGTGCATCCTAATGTAATTGCATGATAGAACTGATGTTGACATAAATTTACTAAAAGCTGCCCTGTTGTCACATGCTTGTTAAAGTGTTACTATAGAGCTATTAGACACGTAATATAAATAATTTATATCTTCTTTTCAACAAATATCTAACATTTTCCAGTAATATCGTCACATCTCAAAGAATATACTTTCCCATTTTTCATTTTCAAGGATATCAATGAATTCTTGGAAAGTTAATTTCTTTTAAAGACCTTGTAATAAAAATTGCACAATAATCTGAATGAACATATTGCACATAAGCTTCCTGAAGTCACATCAATATATAACAATCATGCTATTGTACATTTCTGTAAAATTCAGCTTATCCGACATGTGGCAGATGTATTGTCTGATGATGGCTGGCAGGCCACTCCTAGATGCAGCTGTGGCTAGATTAGCCTGAAGCTAAAGATGCACTTGACTAGAATGTCATGGATGGGGTGTGAGGTGTTGCCCATAATACAGCTGTAGCCAGCATCTCGTTAGATCTACATATTAGTTCCACATGAACAAAACTAATTACAAAAGAATTGTTGCAATACATAAATAAATAAAAATAGGGCCTTAATCAAGTCGATGTAATATATATTCTATATAATTAAAGTGAGACCACATGCACATTTTCTGTATAGATCTCTGATAATCTTGAGTTTGTGATGTTCATCAGGCTGATTACAAAACCCTCACTAAAGAGTTCATAAAGTCTAAAAATATGCCTCTAACACACATGTCTATCCACATGTTGTTTGATAATGGAACATGACTGCATGAGTCCTTCACACCTTCAACCACCACTGTAGTTAACAAGTAATGAAAGCTGATTGATTGAAATATATAAATGAATGAAATATTGCATTGTAAAAACTACATGCCTAATCATACATTTATATCAAAACATGTCTCTTTAAGACATTTCCTTATATATTGTCTGTTATCATGTGACAAATTATTTATAAAAAAAAGGACAACTGTATGTTCGTGAGAAAATGACCTTAACTTTTTTTCTTTATTAACTATTGCATTAAGTGTTCTGGCAAGGGTCAGGTTAACAGTGTCTGAGAAGAGCAAGAACTTTAGATCCCCCCCATCTGTTCAGTTCAAGGACACGTTAGGATTAAAAACCACAATTGCTGTCCTCTTTAGAGCCACAAATTTCCCTACATGTCTGCTGCAGTAGAACCATTTGATCTCTCAAAAAATTAAGTCAGTCATCTTGGAGGAACTTGGCCCTTTATGACGCACACACATCAAAGGAAGATCTTTCCATGATTTCAGAGATAAAGACCTGATTCCTACAACATAAAACACATCTCAACATCTTTTTAAAATGATGAAACAGATCAGAGACGATGAAAATAAAGGGAAGAATTTTTGACAAACATTTCTGTCTCTTGTATGTGACTTTCAATTTCCTTTTGCATTCCAGCTTTTATCAAACACACCTGGTGCCCCCTGTGAGTGATAGGGAAAGGAAGAGAGAGAGAGAGAGAGAGAAGGATGAGGTTGCTGGAAAATGCCAGATATTTCCTTTGAAGAAAGCTCAGCTTAGTACTGAACTTTAATGTCAGTGAGGTAAGAAAATGATTGTAGTTGAATGGTAGAGTGTAATGTCATGGCTGTTGTAACAGTACCTCACATCTCTGTAATGGTGACTTTATAAGACAAAGAAAAAAATGCAATGCATATTAATGGAATGAGATTTTGTTCCATGTAATTTTTGTCCATTTCTGCTGGCTCATTCATTGCACAGTGCTCAACTCCACTTACAACTCAGTGGTGGTTAGTGACTCCCTATAAGCCAGAGACATTGTGGCTCATTTTGAAAATAATAAAAAATGAATGGGATCAGAATGCTGTTTTGACCCGAATACACTGATCTGGCATAACATTAACACTACCTGCATGATACTGAGTAGATCCCCCTTATGCTGACAAAACTCTTTGGACCAGACCAGACAGGCTAGCCTTCACTTCCCATATGCATTAGTGAGCCTTGCCCATGACCCAGTCGCTGAGTCACCAGTTGTCGTTCCTTGGATCACTTTTGGTAGGTACCATTTAGTGCATACCTGGAACACTCCACAAGACCTGCTGTTTTGGAGATGCTATGACTCAGTCATCTAGCCTTCACAATAAGGCCCTTATCAAAGGGCTCAGATCCTTATGTTCAACCATTTTTTAATGCTTCCAGCACATCAACTTCAAGAATTCACTGTTCAGTTTCTGCCTAATATATCCCACCCCCTGAGAGATGCCATTGTAAGAAAATAACTAGACTGTGAATATTATATCACCTGTCAGTGGTGAAAATGTTATTGCTGGTTGGTGTATAATGGTATATAAAAACATTATGTAGTTATTTTTCATAGCCATCATAGTCCCAAAAGCAAACTAGTCATTGTTGTCTTGCCCAGGAGCACAGCTAGAAATTATGGCCCTATTAAAGAATATATTGAGCTGCAGATATTATACAAAATTCCTTTATAGGTATTGTTCTTTCAGAGTTCCCTGTCATTGCTGGGCCCTTTGAATCATCTTAACTTTTCCCCCTTATGGCATGGTCTAGTCGAGCTACTAACCATTTGTGGGCAGTGGTGGCCTAGTGGTTAAGACCGCTACATTGTGAATGGAAAGTCGCAGATTTAAGTTCTGATCCAGGTACCACTGAGGTCCCCCTGAGCAAGGTACTGTCCAGCTACATTGCTCCCTGGGCGCTGTTGATAGTTGCCCACTGCTCATCATATGCATGTGTGATGGGCTAAATGCAGAGGTCACATGAGTGTATGTACAATGGCAAAATAAGTCACTGTCACTTCACTTCTCAGTCACTTCTGCTTTCATTTGGACATTTCATGATAAATTGGATCCATGAAATCCAAGAGTATGTATCCAACCATGTTATCTATGTTTCCTATGTTATAACATAGGTACATATTTAGCTAAACCACCTCAAGCCTGCTAACTGTTTCTTTTTTTTTCTTTCAGTTCATGAACCCATCCACAGGTGTGGGAACATATCTTGAGTCAGAATCAGGCAGCATCTTTTACACGACATACTGAATGTGCATATCTGCTTTAAAGGACCAGAAAAATCAAGCTATGCTCTATATAACCTGTTGTTTTGATTTGCTAAATGAAGGAGTATGTGGCTCCACTCCGCACACACTACAGCTGGTTTTTAGGATCATTAGTAGGAGCTGGCAGAAGGTAAAATCTATCAGCAGTCCTGACTCATAGTAGGAAACCCTGCCTGCATGCCCTTCAGCCAGGCATTTAGGACCAAATAGCTTTAAAGCTTCTGCAGAACAGCGACCGCTCTCTCACCGTAATAAAGATCAACTGGTCTCAGCGTGACCGCTCTGGTAAGATGGATTTTAAAAACATACATAACTTCACTTTCAGACAAACCTGCGAAGGCTGAAATCCTATTATAGATTCAGGTGAGAGAGAGGGAGAGAAAAAGAGAAAGAGAGAGATAGAGAAGGAGAGGGGGAGAGAATGAGTGTGTGAGAGAGAGAGAGAGCGAGCAAAAGAGATACGTATTGTATGAAAGAAGTAAGAGAGAAAGGAAGGGGAGAGAGACAGACTAGGAGAGTGAGGGACAGACAGAAATGGAGAGAGTGTAAAAAATAAAAATAAAAGGGAAGGTAGAGAGAGGATGGAGCAAGGAAACGAGAGAAAAGGAGGATGAGGCACAGAGAGGAGGGAATAGGAGAAAACAGAGTGAAAGGAACACAGATGAAGAGAGTAAGAAGTAAGAGAGAAAACGATGGAGGAAAAGAGGAAGAAACAGGATGAAAAAAAGAAATGAGAGAGAGAGAGAGAGAGAAACAGAGAGACAGACAGACAGACAGACAGACAGACAGACAGACAGAAAGAAAAAGAAAGATAGTGGTGGGGAGAGAGGGAGAGCAGAAGCAGATAAGAGACAGAAAAGAGAGAGACAGGAAAGAGAGAGAGAGTAAGCTGAGCGAGGGAGAAGAAGAGAAAGGGTAGAAAGAGAAAGAGGGGAGAGACGAGAGAGAAGATGATGCTTCCATTGACACACATCGCTGAAAGAGTGCGTGAGCTGATTAAATGACTCATCTCTCACATCTCTGAGTGTGTGCCCCCGCTGACAGAATCTGTCTATCACCAAATCCATTAACATACTCTATTTGAACTCTGCTCCCTTTCCGCCTGTGTTATCACAGCACATCCACTGTGTTTGTGGCCTAGATGAGGAATTCTATAATCATAGCTAGACCAAAAGCATAATATCATTACATTCAGAGCAAAAGTTATCTGACGTGAGAAGAGGTGTATTAAAATGTTAGCGATGAGGTGATAAGGTGCACTAATGTTGGTTTATATGGTCCTGGGAGATTTTTCTCCTGCAGAAAACAGCAGGGGATGGCATGAGATGAGCTTTTTCCAACTCCCTCCACTCTCCACTCCACTGTGTGGTAGTGACAGCGTGTTTTAGAAATCGATGTAATTACTCACATTCAGGACAAAACTAGGAGATCCACAAAAAACTGCTTTTGTTGGAAAAGACTGAACGCACCATCTTCTCTGACTGTATCACAGAACGGCTGATACATTTTGCAGTATGTGGAGACCAGATATCTTAAGAATGATGAAATTTATCATTGTGGACACATTTGGCTATTAATGATGTAATAAACACTGCAGACAAAATCAATCTGCTACAAAAACCCCAAGAGAGGGCAAACTGTTCTCTTTAGGTTGCCAAGGTTAAGGTTTGGATGGCCTTGACTATGTATCACTTGCTGGATTTATGGAACCACTGCCGAGGAATCAGACAAAAAATCGTGAGAATTGTCTGTCTTTTTAATTTTTTTTCAAGCAAAGCATAGATAAGAGCCAAAAGCAAAGGATCTCTTTAAATGACTGAATGAATTCAGCCACCTCACTCAGGTTCATTCTGAGGGGAGTGAAAGGGTTAGCAGCCTGACAGGTCGGCAGGGGACGGTTGAGAGGCCTCGGTTGAGAGGTGGGAGTTGGTTGGGTGGGGGTGGGGGGTGTTGGTGACGCGGTGGCATGGTGACGCCAATCACTGCACCACCTGGGCCCAAGTCCGTATAAGCAATGATTTTCCCACCGACTGATGAGCTACCTTAAGAGTGAAGGGGAAAACGTGTACATTTGATATGAAAACCATCTTAATTCTAGTTTTAATAGCATGGTTTACTTTAAACTGAACAATTTTTGTTTGGCTTTTCTCACAAACAGCCTTTCTGTTTATGTATGAGTGTTAGTGTTTGTGCATGATCTGGCTGTGTGGTCTAGTGCATAGGGATTATTGTGGCAGGGAAAGGGTGTGTAACGCTGTGTCTACATTGTTCACATCAGCCCGCAGCTGGACATGAATGAGACATGAGACTCCTTTTATAAAGCTACCAGGACAGTGAGAGAGAAAGACAGAGAGAGAAGAAGAAGAAGAAGAAGAAGAAGAAGAAGAAGAAGAAGAAGAAACAAGTGCAAAAAAGAGCATGAGAGAGATAGAAACAAAGAGTAAAGAAAGAGTGGGAGAAAAATACTGAGAGCTGAATAAAAAATGTAATGATGAGCTTCTGCTCATTGCTATACTTGTATGATTCTTTAGCCACTGGACTGGCATAGAGCTAGCACTAGCGAAGAGCCACACAGTTACAGCAAATCTCTCCTGAACTACCCATTAAGCTGCCTCTCTGTTCATTTGCCTTCCCACAGCATGCAGTGCTTCCACATAATGCAGCCAATTCAGTGATTTCAGTGACTGTGATCCAAGTCTTTATTACCCTCAGACTACACTGCTGCTTTCCTCTTCACATTTTGTGATATAAACAGATCTATTTTCATTTTTGTGAAAGCGGCCTCTCACTTGCTACTACTGTACCCAGTCAGTTTGCAGTAAAGATCAGTCACTGAGCTGCCAACTCTTTGCCAACGCCAGCATTGGCACTATAGCTCCAAAAATGGTGGGGTAAAATGAATTGGGTCTTGTGCTATGCCAGAAATGTTACTTTGCCAGGTCAAATTTAAAATGTGAGGTTTAACTGAATTAATATCCCACATTTCTTTTGGGGCTGAATTACTTTCATGTTCACTAGACAACACTATTACTCCAATTAAGTCAGCACACATTGTTCAAATTGACTAATTAATTAAGAAGATTTGTTCCCTTTTTTGAAGATCATCAGCAGAGCAAAAAGAAACATTCAGTTCTGCATCAGTTCCACAAAGAAAGAGAACTTTGATAACAGCATGAAAGAACATCACATTCGTGCTTGGAAAGAACAGTAAGAAATAGTACAACTCACATCTCACATGATGTGGTAACATAAAATAAAACTATAAGTGAATAAATTGTTTGTGCATCAGAGTTCAAATGTTTACCGGATCACTGAGATAGATAGATAGATAGATAGATAGATAGATAGATAGATAGATAGATAGATAGATAGATAGATAGATAGAT
>JBBPDA010065638.1:0-12999 GCA_037974385.1 Arnoldichthys spilopterus | reverse complement strand
CTCCCCGGGCGCTGTTGGTAGCTGCCCGCTGCTCCACGTGTGCACATGTGATGGGTTAAATGCAGAGGTTGCATTTCTTTGTGGTTCTTTGAGTGTGTTCACAATGACAAATAGTCACTTTCACTTTCAAAAGATGATGGATTAAGTTAGTTAAAATGGCGCTAAAATGGCACTTTGACAACACGCATGCTTCTGTTCTGCAGCAATATGAGGTGGATCACTCTACGCACCAGGAGATGGCAGTAGTCTGGAAGGCAAACCACATTCTAGCCGGTCAGTGCCCAGTCCATACCCGCAGCCCTGTTTTGCCCATGTTTGGACACACAGAAACACAACATATTCCATGTACCACACATGTGAACACTTGTTTACAACACTTAATGAAATTATCTCAGAATATTAACTCATTTCTCAGCGTCAGTGAGAACAAACCAGATAATGTGGTAAAGGGGGTTGGATTCTACACATCTGTGCATGTGCAGAACTCATCGGGCAGCCAGTATGGATAAGTCCACATGTCCTATATGCTTTGTTTGCTTCCTTTTCTCTTGTGGTGCGCTGAATTGCTAGGCAGAGCAGCCAATCAGAGAGCTCAATTGAGCCCATGATCTCATACCTGCTCAATCAGCCAAACAGAACTTAACAACTTGTGCCAATGGTGCAGGACACACTGTGACTAACTAAAAACTACCCACAGCAGTGTAACATTGCTGCACTGCACTGATGTGAATCAAATGTGTAGCATTTCCACCTAAATATAATACATAAACACAGTACAGACACACTGATCAGCCATAACATTAAAACCATTTGCCATAATACTGAGCAGGTCCCTCATGCTGCAGAAACAGCTCTGACTGTGGTGCACTGTGTGTTCTGACCCCTTTCTATCAGAGTCAGCATGTCTTTTTGTGCTACAGCATCTCTTCTATGGGATTACACCAGATGGACCAGCCTTCGAATCCCATGTGCATCAATGAATTCTAGGCACCCTTGGCCATGTCATCCCACAAGTCCTGCAGTTTTGTCGATACTCTGACACAGGCATGTAGCCATCACAGTGTGACCCTTAGATTCTTACTTTTGCCTATTTTTACCTGCTTCAGATTCCAGAACTGACTGTTCACTTGCTGCTTAATATATCCTACCACTCTGACATGTGCCACTGTAATGAAATAACTAGAAAGTCAATGTAACTCGCTTTACCTGTCAGTGGTATTGATGCTACGGCTGACTGATGCATATATAACATGGACATTTTTTGTTTCTCCTGCTATTGAGGGTTTCTGATATGTTTAAAAATACAAAGAAATACATATACATTCCCAAAACACTTTTTTGGCTTGTTAACTCCTCCCCCCGACTAGTTGTAATCCTCTGTGCGAATGTATTGCCTCTCTTTCTCTCTCCTCTGGCACTAAGGCTGGCATTTCTTTCGCAAATTGCTTTTCAGAGAGTTGAGCCGTGGCCCTCAGTCTTTCATTTCCATAAAGCCTCATTATATAAGGTGGGTTCGTGCTGTGGATTGGGGCGGACAGTGCGGAGGCGTTCAGAAGGTGAGCGAGGATTGATGAAAACCGAATGAATGGAGGAAGCGAGCGCTGGGCTTGCAAACACAACACCAGTCGCCGACTTCAATCCCAATCCAGCACTGAGGAGCCTCTGTATTATCAAGTAAACACGTCTGTCCCCAGAGACAGGCTGTTAGCTATAACGGGCTAACACAGCTCGAGGCTACAACCAGTACTGCAAGCTCTAATAGAACCGCAGTTATGACAAAAAAACAGTATTACTGCGGTAGCCACAGCGCCAAGACTGGAGAAGTCCGCACAAAAGATTATGTCTTGGGAAGGCCGTGACGCTTGCACTTCTTTGTGAATCCAGATGCTTTGGTTGCACATTGCACTCTGTATAGTAACATCTCCAAGTTAACAAAATAACAGGGAGCCAACATGAAAAATACTGGTGTTACCAGCCCTTAGAAACAAGAAATTCAGATTATGTGGCACACCCACACTGCGAACAGTGAATAGTGGGTTTGTCCTCTGCATTAACCCATAACACACACCAGGAACAGTAGCAGTGTGCTGCACACCTGCACCCAGAGGGGAGGTTGGGGGTTAAGTGCCTTGACCAAGGGCACTTCAGCTGTGGGGGTGGAAGAGGGTAAGCATACACATTTTCCCCCACCAGTCCCAGGGACTGATGGTGACTCTCCAGTCGCAAGCCCTCTTCTCCAACCATTAGAACTCAAATGTGTCAGATTTTGCCAGAAACATCAAAAGCAGGCTGTGCACTAATAGGACGTATTTCTCACTTGTAGCTCACTGAAGCAAGGAGACAAATTCTGCCCAAAATGTGTACATTCAATTCACATCAGACGTTTGTAAAGTGGAAAAAACGATGTTCTTTTATGAATTGATCTTAATGAAAACGGTAAATTGTAAACGTACCATCATAATGTAATTCATTATGTTAGTACACCATTAATTATGGAATTATTTTGGTCTCCAGTAACTGTAATTACACTATAATAATGCGTGCAATCACTATGTACCTACTGATGTCACTCTTATTCCTGTATTACTCTAGTACAGCTTATGTAATTATAGATGTTTATCAGTTTTTACTCACGTAGCTATGGGCAGCTATGAAAAGTGCCCAGGGAGCAGTGCAGCAAGACAGTACCTTGCTCCATGGTACACCTCAGTGGTACCTGGGCCGGGACTCGAAGCTGTGACCTTCTGTGCAAGATTCTAACCACAAGGCCACCACTGTCCATCAAAGTCAAAGCTCATTTGATGCCAGATTCAAAGCCCATCTGTTCGCTCAGAGGGCGGTGGCGACTGCAGCCTTACCACTGCGCCATTTATCCCTATCTCTGTAATTAGTGAATGTGCGTCGCACTGAAAAAGAGCATCAGCTAATGTAAATCAGATACACAACAAAACAGGAGGTTTTTTTATAAAACACAAAGCTTCTCCTGAGCTTAAGTCCAACCTTACCAAAAACTGGGAGAAGCTGTTTTTGGGGAGGTTGGGCTCAAGCTCTGAATGGCTAAATCTAGCCTAAGTGGAACAACCTGAAACACTCCTCCTAATGCAAGTTTTACCTTTTTATTCTTCTGTTTATTTTGTACTTTCATCACTTAAGAGCTGCTTTTCCATCCAGGATCAGCGCTGGACCTCAGCCCTGAATGAAAATATGACCTTTGCCAGAGTGAATGTTCATATCAGTGAAAAGAAACCCGGCCCTTATGCATTTTGGGCTTTTTGTTGCTTTTTTCCCCTCCAAATTCTCACCGAACAACAATGCACAAACCTTGGTGTGAACCGAACCATGACGTCTGTGTGCTGTTACACCCGTAGTAGTTGCCTAATTACATGCTTTATAACAAGCCTGTAGCTGAATGGGTGAAACAGAAGTTTAGAAGTACAGGTGCTGAGATAAACGTCATGCTGACACATCTCATCACTGTGCTTTGTAGTGAAAGTGACTCTTTGTCATTGTGAACACACTCAAGCACCACAATGAAATGTGACCTCTGCATTTGACCCATCACATGCACACACGTGGAGCAGCGGGCAGCTACCAACAGCGCCCGGGAGCAGTGTAGTGGGACGGAACCTTGCTCAAGGGAACCTCAGTGGTGCCCGGGGCCAGGACTTGATCCTGCAGCCTTCAGGTCCCAAGGGCAATGTCCTAAACACTAGGTCACCACTGCTCAGGCCAATCCCAGCCACCAGACCAGAAGGGAATTGTATTTTGTATGTTCCACACTTCAAGCCAAGGAACAGGACTGTAGGATTAAGGAGTGTAACTACTGAGCTAGTCATACAGTTTCCCCTCCCTCTACGTCTCTCTTAGATCAACATTTGCAATATCACTCAGCATGAAATGTATTCATAAGGCATTAAAATGCATTAGAAAGTAATTAAAATGCATAATCTTGAGCTGTTCATGTGGAGAATAAGCCTCATCAAAAACTAATATAATGCATTATAAAAATGTTATACTATGTTTGTAGATATTGACTAAAGATTTCTAAGGCAATATTAGATGTTCAGTCGGAGGAGAAGCTCAGGCCAAATACACCAACACATTAAAGACGTTACACGCTGCTCCAGCGTTGGAGCTGATGACAGTGTGTCTCTATTAAAAGCCCAAAGCAGCCGCCGCCATGACTCAGCGATTCTGCGGCTGGACGAGAAAGCGTAATTATTATTTTTTAATAAATTGTAAAAACGCTGACAGACTGTCCCTTGGGGCTGGCGTGAAGTAACGGTGTGTAATTGCAGGCAGCTGCCTGATCACAGTGCAAAACAGTGGTGACAGATGCAAAGAGAAAGAGAGAAAGAGAGAGAGAGAGAGAGAGAGAGAGAGAGAGAGAGAGAGAGAGAGAGAGATAACAGCCTGGCTGTGGTCACCTCTCTTTTCTGTCTACAGCATGGACAATGTTCAAACAGCTGTAAATATCAAATCATTTCATATTTGAATATTCTATAAAAAATAAAGCTTGATTTCTTTTTTCTCCTAATGTTTCTTCTTCTTCTTCTTCTTCTATTATTATTATTATTATTATTATTATTATTATTATTATTAATACAATTTTTGTTTTGATTATTGCATTAATTCTATTTTGCATTTCTTTATGGTTTTTAATGACAAAGGTAATTTAGCTTGATAAACAAATGAATATGGTGTTTTGAAGAGGAACTACCAACTAGTTTCCACTGCATGGCACTGGCTTAACTTGACTTTACTAAGCTTAACTTATTTTTTGTGCCCCCTACTGGGTTTATGTTTGCACTGAAGCTAGTTGCCCCTTGTTGCAACTTGTGAGAAGAAAGTGTTATGACATTTCATCCACTCAACAAACACAGAGGCAATGAAAAACGCGGGTTTGAACCTGGGCAGCCATGTTTGAGAGGGGAATGGGCTATGGTTCGCGCTATGGTTCGAGTCACAAGGCAGGGGAGGGATGTGCTCCAAAACTAGACAACTCAACTGCATAAAAAAAAAGTGGTAAAAAATAAACATCAGTGGAAAGTAGATGGGAAAGTGATGTAAGGCAGAAGAGCAGTGCGATTTTAAAAACGTACACAGTTAGCATAGCTCGCTAGTTGTTAACAGCAAGCTACAAGAGCATTCTCTGTTGAATGTCAGTGACTGGGTTCTTAGGTTGGGAACAAAACTTCTAGATGCAAGTAAGGACCTCGGTCCTGGGAGGTGAAGTTCATGGCAGTACGCGTGAGACAAATGTGAACCCTCACAACAACAGAACGCATGCCTCCCACACCACGACCCAAAGCATGTGGGAGCCTGTGAGGGACATAAGCAGATTTCCCACACCATGACCGTCTGCACCTGGGACCCCGCGAGAAGCAAAATGCTGGTCTCCCCCGGTACAGGTCCTTTCGGAAAGCCAGAAAATGAAGTCTCACTCCCCTGCCTCCTGTGGACTGTGGTAGCAGCACATGAGGGCAGGGGAGTGACACTAAAAAGACTACTAGAGGGAAAAAGCCCATCAGACGGCCATACGAGCACTGCTCATGGCTTGTCTGGTGGGGACACAGGAAGAGGGGGGGAGAGAAAGGGACCAAGGACTAAAAACCCAAGAGCCTTTACCAAGTTACTGGCAAGAATCTGTTGTGACCTAGGCACCAGATACTGCACCCTCCTCTGTGGGACAACCACGCTTATAAGGGCTTCAGCCTAGGTGGCACAAATTAGCACTGATTTTATGTTAGTCCTTTGTATCTTTTTCTTTCTTTTCCGGCATCAGTACCCAACTCTTACCTCAACCTCAATAACCAAGGACAAATTGTTGGTCCCTTTTGTGATATTTTCTTTTACCTTCACTAACAGACCAGCCAAGTATTTTTATGTTAAATGTTTTCCATCATTATGGGAATATTTCAGGCTCATCAATCATGAAATTCACTGACAAATACATTTAAGCAAACCTGTATTGAGAAGCTGTCGGTATGGATCCAGGAAGAGTCTTCCATTTGTGTGTGTTTGTGTGTGTGTGTGTGTGTGTGTGTGTGTGTGTGTGTGTGTCTAATAGTCAGCCAGTGTCTGGGGCTGAGCCCATCATTAATAGTCAGCAGGCGGTATGTGTTTTAGCCAGCCTGCTGCATGCTGGGGCTCTGGCCCACAAAGTTGCTCTGCATCCAAACCAGCTCACTCCATTTGCACACAGTGCCACACACACACACACACACACACACACACACTGGAGAATAGGGGCCAGCACATCGCTCCATTACAGCTCCACCCTCCATCACCTCACATATTGAGCTCACATACAACACCCACAGCAATTACTACCACACATCAGATCAGATTAACCAGCCGAGACAGTGACAGTTAAGGGACAGTTCGCTTGCGCAATGCAGTTAGCTTTTACCTACGTCTTACCATTTTACACATTCTCTAATGTTAATAAGTGCTAACATACAGTCACTTGGACAAAAAATAAATACATTGTATAAACATTTTTGATTTTTTCAATATATTAAAACAAGCAAACATTTTACCCTCTTCTATAAAATGTCCATAGATAAAGATGAGAATACTCCAACAAACGACAACGTCATTTTGTAGTTATATTCATAAAAAAAAAAAAAAAATGTAAGTACAACCTTAACTTGATCACACTTACAAGTCAATGCAATGAGAATAAGTTGCTCCAGATTGGGAGCCATTGATTAGGATAGAATGTGTCTTATTTAAACGGACATATAGGATTTGGTGTTCTCTTTGCTTTTGAAGTGTTTAACACGCCAAGATCTAAAAAAAAGGTTGTGGATGCCATCGAGTCTGGCAAAGGATTTAAAAAGATCAATAAATCATTTGAAATAAATAATTTCACTGTAAGAAAAATGATAGATTGTATTGTAGAGTTCAAATGCAATTCAGTTTGATGTTAAAAGAAGTCTCCAAGAACCCCAGAATTTCACAGTGTGATCGGCAGGTACCTCTTACAGCTGTTGGTGTGAAAGTGCATACTCCTACAATTATAAAAAGATGAGTATGAACCTGCATGGGATGTGTATCAGGGAAAAAAAAACCATTTGCTTTCAAAAAGAACATTAGAGCAAGACTGCAGCTTACCAACAAAAAAATAAGCAAAGACCAGGCTTTTGCGAATACTGTAGAGTTGTTTGGCCACAGTAACAGTACAAGACATTGACTCAGTGATGTATTCTGATCAGATCATGTGAATGGTTTAAAATGAGGAAGGGAGCCACTCAATCAGAAATGCCTACTTGTACTTCCATTAAAAAGCAACTTATTAGAAGCACTTAGCTTGAACTTCCACTAACAGGCCACTTATTAGAAGAGCGAGTGTTGTACTTTCAATAACATGCCACTTTATTAAAAGAATTTACCTTGTACATGCACTCACTGGCCACTTTATTAGAAACACCTACTTTGCACTTCCACTCACTGGACACTTTATTAGAAACACCTACTTTGCACTTCCACTCACTGGACACTTTATTAGAATCACCTGCCTTCTTTCTTCACTCACTTGTCCCACTGTTCTTAGAAAGCCCCACCTTACAGATGGACTAAATAGATGCACAGTTCAGACTGTAGCCCATCCGTGGCTGCAGTATCAGCCTGCTCAGTTTAAAGCAATGCCAGTGGAGCTTTACCATGAAGTAAATGAAGGCCTTGAGTCAATACTGAACGGTAGAATGCACAGTCGGAATCCAGAGGTCATCGAAACACACAGTAGGTTCCATGAGGCTGAGTGGAGAACACCAGATACTATAAATACACTCCTCCGGTGGGGTGGTGAAAAATAGATGAGGTATTATTGCTGTGGTTCTGTCAGTCCTGAAAAGCTGCTTGTGATAACAAGGCTTCTATTAGAACCTTTAGAAGCCTGAGCGCACACTTGCAGAGGAACGTCTCTAACTGAACACTCCGGAAAGTTATGAATATTTGACAATGCTCTAATCAGGCATTCAATGTGTACTTCTGTGCGAGTGCGTGTGCAGGTGTGTGTGTGTGTGTGTGTGAATTAAGTCTCAGGGTATGATCTTTTCAATGTCATTTATGAGCACATTATCCTTAAAGAATCACCTGAGTAGCAGCTTTTCCCCCCACATACAGACACACAATGGCCAATTTTCCACTGTAGATTCCTAACCTGCCATACAGGTGTTACAAGACACAGGTTACAGGTTCTTTGCCAATTTGTGGGCAGTGGTGGCCTAGTGTGGGCAGTGGTGGCCTTGTGGGCAGTGGTGGCCCAGTGGTTAGGACACTGCCTTTGAGACCTGAAGGTCTCAGGTTCGAGTCCGGCCCGGGCACTACTGAGGTACCCTTGAGCAAGGTACTGTCCCGGGCGCTGTTGATAGCTGCCCACTGCTCCACGTGTGCACGTGTGATGGGTTAAATGCAGAGGTTGCATTTCATTGTGGTGCTTGAGTGTGTTCATAATGACAAATAGTCACTTTCACTAAACCTTGATGCACTAATAAACCAGGGTGAGGAAATGCCTCAAAAACTACATCAGACAGTGGCCCAACAACAGCTACCAGTGAAACACCACAGTCTCTTTGAATGCCTTGTTCACACTACATGATTGTGAAAGTGGACAGTTTCTTGTACGGATCACACTACACAACCTCAAAACTCGTGATCACAAGTCAGTCAGTTGTGTAGTGTGAACAAAGATGCAACAGGGCGTCATGAACTACACCATCTTTCAGCACGACTGGTCCATCTGCTCTACAAAACAACATTCTGTCACCAAAAGTTCATGCCAGACTTGACACAACCCTTATGCCAAACACTGAGTTTAAACATGGACGTAGAACGTAAAAAAGTATGTTTGGATGATCGTATGTTCTGCAAAAACACGCCAAACGATAAAGAAAGGGATGTGGGAGATGAAATGGATCAGCACACGCAGGCAGTATGGATTGTCTGTGCCCCACCTCTTTCCACCAAGTTGTATCTTGAGATGTCATTGTCTGTTGCTCACCAGCAACTGGCTCAGATGTTTAGTAGTCTAGATATCTGGTCAGAGTTGGCATCTACTCATTGTAATGTTCACATAGTGCAGTGATGGCCTAGTGGTTAGGACACTGCCTTTGAGACCTGAAGGTCTCAGGTTCGAGTCCCGGCCCGGGCACTACTGAGGTACCCTTGAGCAAGGTACCGTCCCACTACACAGCTCCTAGGGCGCTGTTGATAGCTGCCCGCTGCTCCACGTGTTAAATGCAGAGGTTGCATTTCGTTGTGGTGCTTGTGTGTTCACAATGACAAATAGTCACTTTCACTTTCAATTTCACATAGTGATTGTTGATTGTAAATCGCCGATCTTGCCCAACGAGCGCGCAATTGAGATGGTGAGTGACAGATGCAACGAGAGACAGAGAGAGCTTCCTGATTGGTCTACTTAGTAGAAAGCGAGAGGTTTTCTCTGTGGGTGGGCTCACTAATTGAATCAGTTCAGTGTAGCTTCCTGCAGCACCATGGCAGAGTGTTCAACACAAGGAAAATATAAAGCGCACTTCACCCCAGAGCACACTAAAACGTGACCCTGCCTAATGGGGGTCCAAAATAATGACAGTATTTCTCACTGCACAGTTTGCCACAGTGATTTTTCTAGTGCCCATGGTGGGTTAAGTGACTGTAAAAGTCATGTGGAGGTGAGTTAAACAGGTGTCATTGGTTCATTAGCATAACTATCTTTATTTAATATAGCTGCTGTCTACTACACAGCTCTTCTATTAATGCCGTATGTGATGAGGTCAAACTCCCTGACTCCATTAGTTAAATAATAATACACCAATCAGCCATAACAATAACACCACTGATAGGTACAGTGAGTGTTTACTGAGTGGTTATTTCAGTACAATGGCACCTGCCGGGGGCATTTATATTAGACAGGAAGTAAACAGTCAGTTTTTGACATCAATGTTTTGTCTGAGGGCCAAACTGTGATGGCTACAAGTATCTATCAAATGGCAGGACTCGTAACGTAATGGGTCATGGGTGCCCATGGCTCACTGATGCACCATTGACAGGAAAAGTGATGAAAGTTAACAGCAACGCGTCTTATGAAATTGAGGGATAATTTGTCATTGTGAACACACCACCACACCACAACAAAATGATACAAAATGCAAATCACAGGGAGCAGCGCTTGGGGATATATGTTATGTGAACTGGTCCTGGATTTAAACCAAGGTCATGGGGCAAACTCCCTAACCATGACACCACCACTGATTTCAGCAACATTCTACATGCTGGGTGCTGATATGACCAGCAGAATCATTTACAGAATCCAGCATGGACCCCACTGCTGGCTGGGGCTTAACAAGGGCAGTGACCACAACTGCCTAGAACATTCAACTGAAACCCTTGTATTTAGCACTTTATACAAGAAAAGCGCATTTACACCAAGGTCACAAATACTGGGCCACTTGGTCATTCTCAGTTAATGGTGTTAAGTGCTCACGTATGACTTAACCATGTTGTAGTCAACAGAGCTTGATCTCAAAACAGAGTTTGCAAACATCTAAAAAGGTCCCGCCAGAAGACATATGTCAACCTTCTTCAAATCCTAAGCCCTGGCAAACAGAGCACAGTCACAGTTCAGCTCTAGAAGCAAAAGGTCAGGCAGATTGGTGTGTGTTATCAGTGGCGCAATGTGAAGTCAGAAGCAGACAGTGTGCGTGCTTTCTGGTGCTGCAGGGAGGAAGGGTTTGAGAACGGACGTTGACGCGCGACATTGATATTGTCAAGCCAGGCCTTTAGCATTCCTCGCGCTTGCTGGTGAAAGTCACCAGGATTAGATTCATCTTAGCTCACTTCGTAGCAGGCTTCTCCACTGACAACTTTGACTAATCCCCCCAGCCCGCCATCTCTTCATCTAACACACAGATATGAGAGAGAGAGAGAGAGAGAGAGAGAGAGAGAGAGAGAATATATACTACACCAGTGCCATTAGCGATGCACAGACTGGGACGCTCTGAGTCAAGTATGATAACTAAAAATTCAGCCTCTAGTGGTCAACAGCAGTAACCATGCCAGTAACCAATGGTGATGTCCCAATCTGATCCACTTTAACAAACATTTTAACCGTATCAGTACCAAGCATAAGCTATAAGGCAGCACGTTTTCAGAAGCTAACAATGCACTGTAAATGTATACAGTGAAAGTGACCTGTCATTGTGAACACACTCAGGATCATGGGCACCCAAGGTGCACTGATGCATGTGAGAAGTCAAGGCTGTGGCCTGATCCTACAGATGTGACCTCTGAATTTAACTCGCCACACATGCAAAAATGGGGCAGTGGACAGCTATCAACAGTGCCCGGGGAGCAGCGTAGCAGAATGGCACCTTGCACAAGCGTACTTATCACGATTGTCGGTTGTTTGAAGGCAGGAAGCAAGTGCAAAGAGGTATTAAACAAAAAAGAGTTTTATTAATCAAAACGACAAACACTACAAAACATGAACTGAGAAACAAAACACGGTAAACGTGAACGGGGCTAGAACACAACAGGAAGACTACACAAGGCGTGAAAAGGCGTACACGACCTGGGATGACCTACATACATGGCATGGATGACGTACAAAGACCGACAAACGTGAGCACAAACACGAGACGTTAAATAAAGACAAGACATGGGAAACACTTGGACACGAAACGAGACGCAGCTGGGAGGCGGGGCTAACAAGAACAGGAGGACAATGACGTGGCTGGAACCAAAACAAAACAGACACGTGGGGACACAAGGGGCATGATCGTTACAGTACTTCAGTGGTGCCTTTAGGGCGGGGTCCTAACCACTAGGCCACCATTGCACAGTACAGAACACAGAACCAACAATAAAAGATTTCATATGTGCTAACCTGGAGTTTTGTCATGCAATGTAAATAAATGAATAACAAAATAAATAAAAAAAATATTTAACATTATGCTCACTGGAATCTTACAGTAGTAGTAAGTAGTTCTGTCTCTTTTAATGTGCTAAAAAGACTAGAAACGCCCATCAGTGGGGACTGTTATTCCCAACTGAGTTTTTCATTGCTTACATTAATTAAATGTTTAAATGCTTAAATATTAAATTGCACAGTAAACCTCAAAAAGCAGAATACCGAGTACTGGTTTGTTTTAATGCTATAATTCTAATTTTGGGCACCCAACCAAATGTTACCAACCATATTTTTCTCCATTTATCAATAAATGATACCGACAGGCAATATATCAGGTCCTAGAAACTTAAGACAGCAATAGATAGGATCACAAAGAAGGCGGCTCAGCTCAGTGGTTAACCCCTTCACTACCCAGGTGTATTACTAAACATTACATTGCACTGGGGACCTGAAGGTCGCACGTTCAAGTCCCGGCTCAGACACTACTGAGGTTCCCTTGAGCAAGGTACTGTCCCACTACTCTGCTCCATGTCTTGGAAGTTGCTTTGGATAAAAGCGTCAGCCAAATGAATAAATGTAAATGTGAAAAGATGTATTTTGGGCCAAAATTAGGTGGTGGTTTGGGTTTATGCAGTGCAGCGTTTGCATGCCACTAGGCAGAACTCCGAGTCCAGCGTCATTTGTTCAGAAACCTCCCTCATGCTATGTCACATGGCTACAAGAGAGGACAGAGTAAGTTTGTTATTCAAAACTACCTGCACTGCAGCTGCCATGAGAGGTTGCTATATATGTGTAATAGAAATTTGGACAGATTCTGACCATTTGAGGGGCTTATTTCAACAGCTGCCACAGAAAAACTTTCCAAAGCTCTCCGGAGCGATGTTTTCATGCCAAGAACCTGTTCATAATCCTTAGCACAGATCGCATGCTGTTCAGCAACTAGTGAAGTGAAAAGTGACTCTTTGTCATTGTGAACACACTCAAGCACCACAACGAAATGCAACCTCAGCATTTAACCCATCACACGTGCACACGTGGAGCAGCGGGCAGCTATCAACAGCGCCCGGGGAGCAGTGTAGCAGGAC
>JBBPDA010065628.1:0-13000 GCA_037974385.1 Arnoldichthys spilopterus | reverse complement strand
GGGTGGGTGAGAGAGAGAGAGAAAGAGGGGAGAGAGAGTGTGTGTGTGAGAGAGAGAGAGAGAGAGAGAGAGAGAGAGAGAGAGAGTGAGAAAGAGAGAAGGAGAGACAGGATGAGTCAGCTTTAAATCTGAGCAGGTATTAAGCCTGCTGTTAGACAGTATAATTAAAATTTCATTCCCCTCCTCTGTCGCCAAACTGACACAAAAGTCAACATTACAGGCACTGCAGGGGTGAAGTGGAGGACAAACAGGAAAGAGCTGAATTAAAGAGACACCTCCAAATCAATTTACATCATCCTTTAAAAACATGAGGCTTCTCTCAGGGCAAATTAGGCGCCTGCCGAGTGATGCTTTATCCCATCACTGGATATCTGTGGGTTTAGAGTGGAAAAGTCTGTGTGTGTGTGTGTGTGTGTGTGTATGTGTGTGTGTGTGGGCGGAGACAGATTGTCAGAGGGAAAACGAAGGACCTGGAGCAAGTTTTAACCTGCTAACTCTGACTGTGGCACAAACATGGCCCAACACAAACGAGAGGTGGGTAATATTTTTATCATGATAAATGTTATCACAAAATGCATCTCTAAGCATATTATAGGTGTTGGAAGTGCCTAAAGAAGACTGAATAACCACATGCTTCATTAAAGACCCCTTACCCTTTTCTCCATTGTAAGTTCCACTTACAGCCCTGATTTTGCACGACTCATTTCAAACCCATTTCAACTCTTCCCTAACAATTAAACAAGCTAGTCTCTGTTACTGTGCCTTTAAAGCTGGCATATGTAAATGATTTCTATTCTAATTTGCTGCCATGTATTCTCACTCAAGCACAGTCTGGACTGATATTCTCTGTATAACTTCAATGTAAATGTGTAAAGTGATGCTATAGGTGATATGCAGGATATACACCAATCAGCCATAACATTAACACCACTGACAGGTAAAGTTAATAACATTGACTATCTAGTTACTTCATTACAATAATACCTGTTAGGGGGGTGGGATGTAATATCTCTTTTTTTATTTACATTTTTTTTTATTGTTGCCATAATCAATAGAATTAAATAACTGTTTTAGCTCTAGTTGTGTTTTGGCCAGATGAAAGTTTCACTTGATGTACTTTTAGCTTTCACAAAAGTTTACATAAATCCCTGCTTGCTTTCATACATGGCCTACACTGCTCTACTCTGGCTCCTGTCTTTCTATAAGTCAAAGACGCTTAAGATATACCATAAGCCTTTTTACAGAGGAGTGGAACACATACACACACACACACACACACACGAGATTTATAACACACTTGGCCGTCTGGGCTTGTGTAGCTGACACATCGTAAAGCCTCCCTGAGAGTTTGCATTAACACCTTTGTCTTGAATGGAGAGCTTTATAGCAGCCAAACTGCTCTTGGCACCGAATGTTTACAGGTTTTTAAATACCAGAGTGATAAGACAAGTGCCAGAGATATGTGTGTGTGTGTCTGTGAGTAATAAAGGGTAAACTAAAGGACGAGAGGAAATAAGGGAGAGAAAAAAGAGGAGCTAAGAGAATAAGAAAGGTAAAGTGAACCAGGCAGGCAGCAATGTACTGTATATGGAAAATGAGGAATGGGGATGAAGGAAAGGCAAAGAGAAAAACAGAGGCAGGAGAAGTCAGGTATGATTAAGGACAGAAAAAAAATAATGAACTGCTTGTCAAAATACCTGTTTTATGCCAACAACACTTAAATAGAGATTAGGGTGAAAAATCAGTGGCAGTGTTCATTTAACTAAAATGCATTAATGGAAATCAAACATTGCTTTTTAAAGCTAGGTAAAATGTCCCCAGACATTAACTGGCAGTATACACCAGTCCTAATACTGAATAGGTCCCCTGAAACAGCTCTGATTGTGGTGCACTGTGTGTTCTTACCCCTTTCTGTCAGATTCAGCGTTCACCTTTTTAACCACAGCAGCTCTTCCATGGGATCGGACCAGATGGGCTAGCCTCCACTCCTTGCATTCATCAGTGAGCCCATGCCCATGACCATGTTGCTGATCTACCAGCTGTCACTTTTGGTAAGTACTAACTACTGCATACCTGGAAAACTCCATAAGAGCTGCTTCAGATCCCTAACCTCGCCCATTTTTCCTGCTTCCAGCACACCAACTTCAAGAACTGACTGTTCACTTGCAGCCTAATACATCCCACCCACTGACAGTGCCACAGGTGCCAGTGTAATAAAATATTAGTCAGTGAGGATAGTCAGTGTTAAACACTTTACCTGTGATTGGTGTTAATGTTATGGCTGGTGGTGTATATGCAAGAGAATCAAGTAATAAGACAAAACATGGGAAAGAATAGAAGAGAAGAGCAAGTGAATGTGTGTACCTGAACACACTCTGCCATGGGGATAGAAGCCTTGAGGACAGTTGTGCACACAGCGGCCATTCCAAAGAAACGCTCCAGCATCCTTACAGCTGTCACACTGATCAGGTGTAGACGAGCAAGTCAGACAGTCCTGATGACACGGGACCGCTGTGAACACACACATACACAGCAGGTCACATCACAAACAGCATCAGAAGTGGTATTATTGGCCAAGCAGGAATTTGTCTCAGCTATAGTTCACATAAAAAGTAAATAAATTGAGCAGAATACAGAAAATATACAAAAATAACTAAGAACAAATAAAAAGCAAAAAGTTTATTAAAATAAAATACAATACATTTAAAATAGTCAACAAAATACTTCATAAATCAATAAAAATTAAATTACAAAGTAAAAAAAATGACTAAAAGGATTCTGAGAATTCTGTGAAGACATACAACAGTTAAAATTTCTGCCCATTTTACTTCAATTGCATATCCAACTCTGGCCAATCACAAGACACCACCAACACTGGGAGGGTGAAGGCAAGCAACTGTTTCCTCTGAGTCATGTAAAGTGTCATTGCATCTTCATGAACTGCAACTAATGCAATGTCACTAAATAGCACGATGTGCTTGGAGGAGACAGACTAGCAATTCCGTTTTGCCAGCAAGCAGACGCCCATGCTGGCTAGCATTGCAGTTATGCCAGTTGTGCTCGCTGGAACTGCTGTCTATGTATGACTATGGCACCACCCGCACTCTCCCAATAATAGGGCCGATCCTTTGCCAGTTGCGTCACTCTAGCAAAATACGATAGTTTGGGGAATTAAGAAGTGTAGATATGATTTATTAATTATTTTAATATCATATTTTAAGCAAAAACTACACCCTAATATTCATTAAAAAGCATCGACATGAATTATAAATAAAATTAATAACAAAAGCAAAAAAAATATCCAAAGTTATGTGAAGACAATTGCTTGGGTAGTGAATGTTGACCATACTGAAGTAAGAAGTGACAATTTTTAAATATTATTTATATAATAATAATAATAATAATAATAATAATAATAATAATAATAATTTTTTTAGCAGAGCCCATGTTTATTACTGTTGTTTACTACAGTAAACATCCACTACTCAAACACTCAAACACTGCAGAACCCTGGGATGACAAACTACAAATCTGGCCCGCACAATTATTTTGGCACCACTATTAACTACCTTGTGTCTAATGAGATGATAAATCTCTTGCTGAGAACATCAGCTGATGGAGCTTTTCTTGGCAAGACATTGTTGTTATGAGTTGGTTGTGTGTGTATGTACGTGAGATAGAGAGGACGTGAGGATGAAAGTCAAAAGGCATTGGAATGCTGAGTGTGATGTTGATGGCTGCTCTAATTAGAGTTGGGGGGGGGGCATGGGTTGAATGTCTGGAGCCCATTTATTACCTACATAATGTTTTCCGGTGGAGAACAGATGAACATTCAACAGCAGAGGGTTTTCTGCATCTGTTAGCAAATGAAAACTTTAATCATCCAGCTATGTTGCCTTGTCAACAGACATCATTGTGTGTGTATGTGTCACTGGCATTTTGTGGTAAAATGTGATGTCTTTTAATGTTTCCCATCTCATATACAGTCACTGTCCATTTACTAGGAAGACCTATCTTGTCCATCCACTCACAGGGTGGTTTATGAGCTCCACCTAAATTTACAGTTACAGAATGTAACAAATCTCTTGATGCACTATAAACTGCCCTCTATTCCTATCGATTGAAGTATTTTGTGTCATTGTGAACACACTCAGGCACCAAATCGAAATGTGACCCCTGCATTTAACCTATCACACGTGCACACATTGAGCAGTGGGCAGCTATCAGCAGGGAGCAGTGTAGCGGGATACTATACCTTGCTCAAACACCATCTAAAAAAAGAATATTATATTCCTTCATAAGGACCAACCTTTGTAGCAGCATCCCTGGTTCCTGATAAAGTGCCAGTAAGTGTACAATTTAGCTTGATATCAGCCCTTATGACCTCAATTGGTGTATTGTATAGTGCTGCAGCTCTCCAAAACTTCAGGTTGCTCTACATTAAAAACTACAATTGTTTTAAGCGAAAACAAAAATCCTACTGTTCAACTCCATCAAGAACCTTTTTTAAGTGGTTACAGCATTCACAGACACACTTTACCTCCTTCACAAAAAAGACAAGACAAGAAGAAGGTAAACAGTTGTGTAAAAGCACAGCCGCTGCCTCGTCCTTCACAGAATCGACATTGCCTGAAGCCTAACGCTCTAGCAGGCGCGATCGACATGCGAGCCACTAAGCATCGCGTGTGATTAATAGCTTTGATAGCAAATGCAGGGAGAGAAAGAGAGTGTGTTTTCTCAAGGAACTCTCCTGGGAAGTGAAAATCCAATTATCTCCACACAATCGCGCATAAGGTTCATCTCGCCTGTTGTTTTTTCTTTTTTTTATCCTCTTCCTGGTAGTCTTCGCAGTCACATTAGCATATGGTTGTACATGGGGGAACACAGAGATATCTATATATTCAGACAGCTGACTTAAAAATACAGTCTGTACTGAACACATACTGTAACACAGTATAATACACTGTAACACTGTATATGTGTGTGTGTGTCAATATACATACACCATTTACTGCCCAGTTTATATGACCAACATATTCAAATTTAGCTACAAAAAAAAGTTTCCAAGATGTCAGGAAAAACAGCACATTTATATATCCACCTATTCAGTGTTCAGCAGTCTAGCTCTATCCATCCATGATGAAGTTATAAGTAGTATATATAAAACCCAATGTTGCCTTGCTATTTAGCTTAAATTGACTATTGTGTCAAATTTGTGTTCTTGACAACAAGTGCATTTTCCAGCTGGCCAACATAAGCTAATGTTTCTTGTAGAACGAGAACTAAGCAAATACAGCGTTACTGCGAAAGCAAGCCACCTCATGAGTTCGTGGCCTGTTTTTTCATGTAGCAGAGTCTCTTAGTTTTTATAATTATTATTCATTAGTTATTTTAACAGTTGAGTTTCTGTTCATTTACAAATGAGCATATATCTTTTGTGCATTGTGTATAGCATACAATAGATTTAAGTGTGTTATTTTTGTTTTATTATCAGTTTAGAAAAACACATTATTTGATCATTAGTTGCAGCATTAGCTTCTCTCCCGGTCAGAATATCATTAGATCAGATCATCAGATACATGTATCAGTCTCAAAGGCACAGTAACTAAAGCAGTCTGTTCGATTGTAAGATGGTTGAAAATGGTTGGGGGGAGAGAGAGGGGGAGAGAGAGAGAGAGAGAGAGAGAGAGAGAGAGAGAGAGAGAGAGAGAGAGAGAGAGAGATATGATTTAAGCGGAAACAGCTGATTCTTCTCATGTAATTAATGAATAAGACCTAATGTCTTGACATAATTTCTCTCTCTTTCTCTCTCTCTCTCTCTCTTTCACACACACACACACACCACCACACTCACACATAAAGCACACAAACACACACACATATTTTCTCACCTGGACGGCACTCAGGGCAGCACAGTCCCTGTCGAGGTACTGCAAGGGTGCCGGCTGGGCAGGTGGGACAGTACCGCTGATAACAGGTCACATGACCATCCCGACACTGGCATTCCCGACAGGGACCCTCACTCACACTCTCCAAGTTCTAGAAAACACACAGTCACATGCATTCTGAATATCTGTATCATCATTTTTAAGAAAACTGAAAATTCACCTCTTGGAATGAAATGTGCTCCAACCCAGTCTCACTCTTTTAAACGATTGGCAAACATGACTATGTTACTATGCAAAAGCAAGAGATCACCCTTGTTTATTTTATTTTGAGACAAGAAGTACAAGTTATTAATTTCTGATGTAAAAAATGTTGAAAACATATTTATATCTCACTGACATTATGTTCCCATGCCAAGAGACACATTTACACAAGCAGCTACCCACGCACACCTCAGCTGTCAGATCATTCTTTCTCAGGGAGAGATTTCTGATGAGATCCAATATACTTTAAATATAAAGTTTCATGTAAAAGAGATACGTCAGAGGAAAAAAACAGAAAAAAGTTTCTACAACTGGAGCTCGTAACATCTTAACAATTTTGTAAGGCTGGGCAGGCAAGCAAAACACAATTAGCTGAAGAGCACTTAATTCTGTCATTACTGAGAGAGAGGAGAAAATCAAGCCTCACTCTTGCATTAGATCTAAAAAATAATAAATAAAGCAGGTCTCCCAAAAATATTGGAAAGTATAGAAAGGCAAAGGGTGGACATAATACTAACACATCTAAAATAAAATTTACTGGTAAAGACTGTTTAACTGTTTTATTGTTTTACTGTTTAACTGTTTTACTGTTTACTGTATATTTTCTGCTTTTTTTACTGCCACTCATAAATAAATACTACTGTACTACAGTGGTGTGAAGAGCAGTTTTGGTCTAGGTAATTTTCTTTAGAAACTATACTGATACTCTTTTGCCCCAGTGCTGGTTTAGGCAGCTGAACAGTTTGAGTGCTAGTGAATGCTGACATCATAGAAAATGGGATAAAGTATGTGAGGTTTGTCATTATTCCCATAGGCATGACTGTGACAGATATTTAATATCTGGTGTATTGAATATACTGTGCGATTATGGGCTGTCCCAGATGAAAGATGACCACGGTCAAAGAAACATAGCAATATATCTGCTCAGGGCTCCAGAGTGATGGTCCTATGTCACACTGTGGGAAAGATTCAAACATGGCTGTTGTTACACAGTCTTGTGACCAAAAATAGTCAGAGACAAAATTCTGAAGATCAGAAAATTAAGATTGACCATCTCACAATGGGGCCGCTGCTATGACCTATGTTTACTAACCAGCCAATAGGAATGCAGCATGAAATGGCGCATTGATCAGTACAAGGGCTGAATTAGTTTTTTCTTTAGTTAAGCAAAATAGCAGTGACATTGTGTTGTAGTCTATTATTAACTAGGTGTAATCATTGTACAGTATCAGAGATCAAATTTAAGGTTGTACCCAAGATTCACGCCTATCTTGTTTTGTGCAAACTAAACTTTTTCTTTAGTTTAGTCCATTGTAACAGGTATAAACACTTTGTATTAAGCAATTCAAGTGTGCACCACCAAAAATCACAGGTCTGCTTATGAGTGAAGTTACTGCATCTGGGATGTTTAATGCATTTCTACGATGATTTACACCAGACAAAGAATCAATTAAAATCAAATCAACATGCTTTTCTCTTCTTTTGGCAGTGAGTAAGTACTGTACTGTATGCTTAAACTGCCTGTTTCACTCAATACAGTCATACTATTCCTGCAGCACAAGAGATGCTAAGCATCATCTGGTTAAATTCAAACTAACCATTCAGCGGAGCTCAGGCAAGGTTCATTTTTACTGCTTTCATTGCGACTCATGCATGACAAATATATGTTTTTAATAAAAAACAGGGTTGGATAATTTTTTTTTTCAAAATGTTTATGAAATATGTTAAATAGTGATTCATTTTTTGGCTCTAATCAGTTAACACCCACGTGTGTCATTTGGCACACTTTATCTTTAGCCATTGTAATGAAACTAAATGTAAAAGACAAAAAAAAAAAAACTCTGGTACAAAGTTTAGCAAATGAACTATGTGTAAAAAAAATGTGTCCTTAAATTTTGCATTTAATGATGAACCTCCAACACTAATACATTACTCTTCAAAGCTCTACTTACAGCAAGACGTTTGAAATTCTTCATGTTGGTTGTCGTACCCTGAGGAAAACAGTAACAGGTACAGTCAGCGACTAAGATTTAAAACATGCATCCATTTTTTTTTAACAATGGGACTGGTAAACTTTTCTACAAACTCTATTTCTGGAAATGTTGGGGCATTTTGTAAACTGCAATAAAATCAAGAATCTGTGATTGGTTAATTCTCCTCTTAAACCTTTACTTGATTGATAGAAATACAAAAAGAAAATTCTAAAGTTTATCATTTTTGACCAACTTAAATGTATTTTTGCAAATATAGACACATTTAATTTGTTTCCTGCAACATATTTAAAACAAATACTGGCACAAGGAAATGTTTACCACTGTGTTACAATTTCTCTTAATTACACTTCTTAATTGTTTAGGAACTGAGGATACTAATTGTTGCAAATTTGCAAGTGGAATTTTGCCCATTGTTGCTTGATGCTCAATTGAAACTTGCTGCTCAACAATCTGTGGTTGAATCTGATTCCCCTCTTCATAATGAGCCATTCTTTTTTCAATAGAAGATTAATCTGGACTCCCGAGAGGCCAGTCAAACAATGGCAAACCTTTGAAGCATGTGCAGAATGAGGCGTGGCATTGTCTTGCTGAAATAACCATGGACTTCCCATGAAAAAAGACACAGCCTTAATGTCAGCATGTCGCTCTAAAATCCCAATTTATGCCTCTGCATTATGGATGATACTTTTGTACTCAATCATGATACCCTCCCCTCTTACCAGATCAATCTGAACATTCAATAAACATTTCACCCAAAAACAAACTTTTGTCAGTTTAATGAAGTTTCCAGATAAAGTACAAAATGCAGATTTTTATTTTTATTGACTTTTACAAAATGTCCCAACTCTGGAAATGAGATTTGCACTACATACCTCCTTCTCTGGGTGTGTGTACACACAGGAGCTGACTGCAGGCTTACACTCTGGGCAACACTTTCCACTTAAATACACCAACTCTTCTCCCTGGCAAACAGCATGATATTTTAGGCTCATTTCAATTCCGTTTGAAAAGCAACCCAAGAAATTTTCTGCGATGTCCCCGGCAACACAAATTACAGCAAGAATGCCTTGTGTGACCAATGTGACTCCTTTTGAGGCTCACTGGTGGTTTGCATTCAGGAAAAAGTCACTGTCAGTGTCTTTTGTGTGACCCTGCTTGATTGCCTCAGCTATCATCCTTTTAAAGGGAGAGACAGGATCTCATTAAAATTGGAAGCTGTGAAGTAATAGCTTTCTTTCTCACTTTCACTCAAATGTCAGCCAACTGAGAAGCTGATGATTTGTCTATCTAACTTGTAGCTGACAGGGATTAGATGTGGGACACATGAATGTGGAAGCCAAAACAGTTATCTTTAGCACGAAAACCACAATTTTTCAATTTATTATATTTAGGTTTGTTCCAACTGAGTCATTTACAAGCCCCTAGGTTGTTGCTCCCATTGTAATCATGTGTTTGCATTTTTATAAAGGAACCGTCCATGCAAAAAAGGATTGGGAAATAGGGAAAAATTCCCAAGGGGAGATGCTGGGTTCAAAGGTTTTTAATGCAGGAATAACACTTTTCAGATTTCCTATGTTTTCTACTGCAATAAGACTACCTGTTTCAACAGGCAAATGTGAATGGAATAAAAATATCTATAATAGAAATCTATGTTGTTCACATATAGCTCCCATATAATATAGAATATATCAGATTATATGATTAGGGATAACAGTTTTACCAAGGGGGTTGAATTCTGTCCCATTTTTGTAATTTTGTTAACCAATTGTTGCCCTACATTAGTCATGGTGAACTCTACCTACTACCTAAGTTTTGCTTTTATAACCAAACTAGAAGGAAAATCAGTTTGAACTACCACCAGCACAATGTGTGTGTTACAATGTTAGTGGTACAGCTCAACATGCTTGGAGAACATTCTACTACAGCTAAGAGAGGCCTGCATTGTACAACTACTTTTTTAGATTAGAGGATTTTAGTGCAACCACTTTAGGTCCTGCCTGATGTATACTAAACATGTTTTCAGAGTTGCAGAAGTCCTCAGTACACTTTCAGGAGAATGGATTTCTCTGCAATTGGCCAAACATAAAGGGTTCTATCCTAGTACAAATTTGGCCAATTCTATCCTTGTGAACACCTAGTCTGGGACACCAAATGGCTCAACTGGGATTTGACCCTGACTCCTAATTGTAGGGACCAATTAGTCCTAGTCGAAATACCTTAGTAGTATGTAGGGGCCATATCAATGTCGTAAGCACACAATCTTTTTATTTTAAGGGCACAATAATAATTCATCAAAATCTGCAATTGCACATGATTTCGCACATGAAGTCTTTTACAATGGCACTTAATGTAAAAAGTATTGAGAATATAAATGTTGGCATATATTGTAATGTCATGCTTAGTTCAGGTCTCTGCCGTGTGTCCTGTCCATGTTTCTGTATTGGTTTTTCGATGTGCTTCCTTAGTCTTGTGTTTATGTTCCTAGCCCCACCAATATCTCCGCTTTGTCACCAGTTCTTTGTGTCTCGCCCCTCCTTTGTTCAGGTGTTTGGTATTACATCTATATTTAGTCTCTGCTGTTTGTATCTGTCCTGGTCAGTTCTCTGTAGTATCTATGTTCTATAAGGGCCTCTGTAGTAAATATGTTCTGTTAGGACCTGTTGGTTATCTCTGTTGTTTTCCATTTGAGTTTCACTGTTATTTCTGTAGAATTTTCTTAGTCTGTTTAGTCATAGTCCAGTCTAGGCTACTTTGTAATGTTTGTACGTTTATTAAAATAAATCTAAAGAAAAAGTATTAGCTTGCACTAACTTCCAGACAACCCAAAAACATTTTCAATATTTCCAGTACTGTTAGTAATTATTTTACCCAGATTAGAGTATTTGTTGTATTTTATTACAAGAATAAAGAATAAAGAATACTGGATCTAATAATCCAACTGTGACATCAGATTTACACACCTGTTCTTAAGAGCACTAGCCAGTCTTTTCCAAGGAGGGGGAATAAAAATCATCAGTGAAAACATGTCAAACCCCCACCCCAATTATTTGTTATAGCTACATTAAATCTTTCCAACATGTTATATTTATTTCCAACATAATACTGTGAACTAAAATATAGGCAAAAGGGTCCCAATATTTCCCCACTTTAAGTTTTATACACATAACATATACACATAAAGTTTCTTTTACATTTTTTCAGTCAGTACAAACCACCATAATAATAATAATAATAATAATAATAATAATAATAATAATAATAATAGTAATAATAATAATAAGAAGAAGAAGAAGAAGAAGAAGAAGAAAAAGAAGAAGAAGAAGAAGAAGAAGAAGAAGAAGAAAAAGAAGAAGAAGAAAATAATAATTGCTGTTGTGTTAATAGTAGTAGTACTAGCTGAAAATGTAGAAGTAGAAGCAGTAATGGTGTCAGTGCTATATTAGTATAAATGAAATATAAAATAAATAGTGTTCATATAAATTAACTTAACATTTAACAGTACCAATTACAAAAGAATGGGATATGAGAATTCCCAATAGTGTTCCCGGTGAATGCAAGGAAGTATTTGCGAGTGATGTGCTTTTTAATAATTTACTTCATTTCTTATTTGACATATCCAACGCTATTTCATAAATGAATCCACAAAGTCAGAACTTTTGGCCTAAATTAATAAAATAGTAGCTATACTTATTAGAGCTAAATTATAACCACATCCAATGAGTGTGCAGCAATATTGCTGTGTCAAGTTTTCCTCTGAATGTTTCCTCTTGCATGCAATGTTTTAATTTCCCTTTTTCAATAACCCTTAGTCTTAGCTCATTCTCTGTATCTTCTCAGTGTTACATGGAAAAGCAAATCTATTCATATGGTACAAGTGTTTAATGGTAGAAAAAAAAATTGTCGGCTGGATTTAAGATTTAAGCTCGAAGTTTGAGCTCATGGTTAAACGGAAATTATTAAATCTTGATATCAGTTCGGGCTGTATAAAGTCAACTGTTCATGAGTACCTAAATCTAGCATTTTCACGTACACAAAGGCTCTGTAAAGCAGGCATCTACATCTTAAAACTCTCACAGTAGGAGCTTGTTTTGAGAGTTTATTCCCTGAATTTAGACCAAGGACCCCCAAAGTGCTGGTAAATAATGTCGTCTAATGATGCTCTTGTAATGAACGCATCTGTTTGGCTGTGGTGTAGCAGGATTTAAACGCACTCTTCTGTAAAATTTGGCGCTCTCACCCGTGAGCACTCCAGCTTGGCACACTCTGCGCTCTGGCACAACACCTGGCCTCGCTCACACGTGCAGAACTCGCAGCCTGTGCCATTCCACATGTCACCATGGTAGCGCACAGCACCCTCGTACAGGCAGCTGCCTTTGGTGGATGCGCACTCCTCACAGCAGTGACCAGGCCGCTTCACCTTCATCTGACCCTGAGGATGCACACATGACATTATTTGAAATTCAACACTCACATGGTAGAAGTATGGTAGTGTGTGTGCTGGTTAAGAGTGTATAAGGTACAGCAGTGTTGCTGGGGAGTGGTCCCAAGAATATCTACACAAGCGTGGCTCATTGGTCAGAAATCGACCACCAATGAGGGGCTAGACAAAGACTAACAACAAAATACAGTGGAGGAAATAATTATCTGACCCCTTGCTGATTTTGTAAGTTTGTCCAATGACAAAGAAATGAAAAGTCTCAGAACAGAATCATTTTAATGGTAGGTGTATTTTAACAGTGACAGATAGCACATCAAAAGGAAAATGTTAAAAAAATAACTTAATAAAAGATAGAAACTGATTTGCATTGCATTGAGTGAAATAAGTATTTGAACCCTCTAACAAAAAAAGACTTAATA
>JBBPDA010065547.1:0-13004 GCA_037974385.1 Arnoldichthys spilopterus | reverse complement strand
TTTGCTATGGTGTTAAATAGGAATCTTGGGTTATTTTTGTTATTTTCTATAAGTGTAGAAAGATAAGTTGTTCTAGCGGCACAAAGGGCTTTTTTGTAACTCAGGAGACTCTCTTTCCATGCTATTTTAAAAAAACTATTAAATCAGTTTGATGCCATTTACGTTCTAAGATGTGAATAATGCTGTTGGTTTTTAAAATGATGAAATTGTCTAAACAAATAAAAATCTGAAGAAACTGATTAGCTTGATGCTAACATCTCATTGCAAATTCCATAGGAGTGCTAACTAGGGACGAGAACTGATGAGATTTTATTGATACTGATTCCATTATTGACGCAGCTTTTCATTCTGATTCTTTATTGACTGTAGTTTTGATTAATATGATCAAAAATGAGAGACAATCTGTATCAGAACTGCAGTTAAAGTGATGGATAAATAGGACTGTATGTGATAAACTGATGTGCAAGCAGGAGCAGAAGTGATGCTAAAGGGATAAGCAAACAAGCCGAAAAATCTGAAGTTGGGTTCTTATTCTACAGATTCTAATTCAAATGTTCAGTTCCCAGTTTCATTTTCACCTGAAAGCACCTGAAGGCACATCAATGCATGTGTACTACATAGTTCTACTAGTGTATTACAAGTGGGATCATTTCATGCCACATTGCTCCTTTTTATCAGCTTTAAATACACTCTTAATATACAAGATGTGCAATGTAATGTTCTACTGAAACATGCAAGATGCAGTAAAATGATTCTATTTTTATCCTTCTTCAGAACCTAAGGAGCCAGCTGCAACCCCTACATCTATGGATGCCCCTGCTGATGTGCTGTCAGACCAGGCTACCACTCTCTCCATGCATGAGGTAATCCTTCAGGATGTCTGCACTGAAGAGCTTCTCCTGTTGCTGGACAAGTTCCTCTGCCACCGCTGCTACCTCCTCGAGGACCTCTTTCCAGATGACCCTGTGATGTGGCTTTGTATGGTGGACCACCTTCTGTTGGTGAACAGATGCCAGAAGAAACACTTCATTGTCCCAGGCAGCGTGGTCTTCCTGTACATGCTGTGCCATGACTTTGTCTCAGCTGAGGTGTCCAGCATTAAGGAACTGCAGGCCGTGGTACTTACCTGCTTTTACGTCACCTACTGCTACATTGGCCTTGAGCTCGGCTACCCAACCATGCCCTTCAGAGTGGAGGAGGACAGTAGGACTTTCTGGTGGCGCACTCTGGACATCACCATGCACATGAGCAGCAAGATGATGAAGATGAACAACGACTCTCAGTTCATGGCAGAGGTTCTTGCGGATCTGAAGAATTCTACAGACGACTAAATGGATGACAAGAGACTTCACTCCACCTCACTTCTGAAAATTAATAGCCGATAAGAAGACTTGGACTAGTATGAAGATTGTTTGAAGACCTCAGGAGCAACTGCACATCGGAAAATGTGGGCAGGCCAGCACTCCAACAACTAAACTCCAGTGGCAATATCTTTAACTATGAGCAAAACACTTGGCATGGTTGCAGTTTCAGCTGCAGGCACAAACAATGGAGCTACCACTACATTAGCATCAGTGTCACCAGATGCATCAGCTCTAAACCATGCTAAATATCACTGTATTGGGTTGTTTAATGTTTTTTTAACCTCTCTTTATCCCCTAAACAGGTTGTTTTTCATACAGTGCCTTTAAGACTAATGTGTGTAAATGTCTGTTTGTATCTGTATGAATATTAACATTTAAGTGTAAATAGTTTGAGTCCTTCTTTAACAGCTTAGTTTCTGTCTATAGACTGTATGAATCATATGATTTAGTCAACAGTGTATTTGGAATTTTTGACAGTGTTTATATATGTTTAGAGGTAAGATGTTGTGTTAGCCTAGTTAATTTTGTATTAACATTTTATATTTAGCTATTTACTATACAGGGTTTAAGTTATCCTAATTCAAATGTATAGACAATTCATTTTTATTATTGAAGTGTTTAATGTATATAGAAGTTGCTTTGAATGGTAAGTATTGGTAAACGGTAAGTATTCCAGCCAAAGATTCCATGGAGGACCACCCATCATGCAGCCAAGCTGCCAGAGAGGCTGAAGAGGCCATACACTCCATTGCTGCTCCCTCCTCTATGCATGTAGCTGAAGCTGTGACCTATGCAGCCTCTGTGACCTCACCCTAGGGCTGCAGGTGTCACCACTCCAGAGCTCCTGTTAGACACAACCAGGGTCACTGGAGAAGTAATGCTTTCAACTGCAGGCACTGCCGTTATACCTCCATCAGTTCTTTTGATCATGGCCGGAAGGTGCTTCTGAAGCCTGCAGTGCCTCATTTGTTCAGTTCCCCACTACATCTGAGAGAACACTACTCACCGGGGTGAAAAACAGTATGACGGAGATGTCCCCCTTGAGATGCTCCAGATGGCAAGGCTACCCTGCTGCCTGTACTTGTGGCTGATGTTACACAGTTCCAGTTCCTCTGCTTGTCCTCTTTCTACGGGTTTCCTAGTGGCCATTCTGCTGGTGATATGGAAAAGGACCAATCAGATTTATTTCTATTATTATTGTCAAATATTTAAATTTAAATTACAGATTAAATGTAAATATTTTCAACATTTTAAATGTAGTAAAAATCATAAAAATTTAGACTGGACTTACGGGAACAGTGCAAATCTGCATGCTATAGCTACTGAGAAAAGGGAAAAATTACTGATAATACACTTAGCTGCATATGTGAACCTACCAGTGATTAAAGTGAAGGGTCTTGTCTCTGCCTGTAGATTCCTAATAAAATAGAGTTCTAGTAACATAAGAGTTCTCTACATGATTTTTATATACATATATTCCTATAGGTGAAAAAGAGCTCACTTGAGGCATCACCCCCTGCACTGTTCATACTTTTATATTTTCTAAATTTCACTGTGGGTTTGTTTATTGAAATACTTGCCTCTTGTTTTTACAGTATGAAGTTAACGTACAGTGACTTTAATTTTAGTCAAATAAAACATGAGTCTTAGACTTACCTTAATTCACCTGTAATTTTACAATTTACAATTGTCTCTCACTTGTAAATGTTCGTCTTTATCTGATCTGTAATATTTACTTTTTTCTTGATTTTACTGTAATTAATAAAAATCCTTCTTTAAATCTTAAACTGGTGGTCTGGTCTCATTATTTCCTTAGAAGGAAAAACAGGGCTGACAGTGGCTCAGATTTCTTTAACAGAGGTCTAGTTGTAATAATGGGCAGATGTTCAGCAGCGGAAATGTATTAAAGCTGTTGTTTGGGCTGTAACTGCAGGAAATAAACGAATCATTTTGACTTATGTTGGATATTTGGGGCTTCTGAATGAATTAATCTTAATTACTCTGGCTATTTATTTTACTGCTGTTGGGGAAAAAATATGTTTTTGTGTTAGTTGAGAATATTCCCTTTACATTTAATGAAACATGTATATAATTCATGGGTGGGGCTACTTTAAAATAAAAAACTTTAAAGGTACATGCTCCTCAGTTTAAAGAAAAGTGAGGAAAAACTGTGACACTACTTTGAATAGGATGGTTTACATGGATATCCACAAACATTGATGACAACCTGAACCTACACATTACTGACCTGAGGAGTCAGCAGTGATCATGTACAGAAAAGACTGAGTATATAACCATCAGGTTTCTAATTCACACATATTGATATTAACTTTTTTCAACATGAACGTCTTCACTAATTCCACTATTCATCATTGGCAGTGATCAATAGAATGTTCTACAGAGTCTAAAAACACCATATCTAATGCCAAGGCTCAGCTAGATACCTATGAAGCTCTTCAGGGTTCCATTGGACTGTGAAGCATGAGAATTGAGAATTGAAATGAGAATTAAGTCTAGTGGGCAGCTTGCAGAGAGACTCAGTGTAGAACTCTGGAGTAAAGCAAACATGTTCTGTATGAGTATCATCCAGAGGAGGCACAGGTAGTGCTGTCTTTGATGCACCAGATTGCTCAAGACCATGACACTTGCTACACAACGGTTACACAGTTGGTGAATGGGACTGTTGATGTAAAAAAACCACTTTTCCGAAATCTCTGTATAATTTCTTGGTTCAGATGTGAACAAAGTCATTCAGAGTGGGTTTGAGGTGAATTGGTCCATTATAGATAAACCTACACAGGCAGAGTTGTTCGCAGTGATGGTGAATGGAATCAATTGCAAAAACGGTGACACTGTGTCACTGCCCTATGACATTTTCTTACAGTTTTGAGAAGGTTTCACCCAAAAACTTTTCCAAAAATTTCAACTCTATTTATGGAGGAGATTAATGCAGAGGAACGTACATGGTGGGGCACGGCAGGGGGTATGTGGTATACAAAATATTCCGATTTTACACTATTTTACCATCAGCCTTACAGATAAACACTCAGCAGCACACGTGGATCCACTGGTGGTTTTGAATAAGATTTGGACACAGAACCGAGACATTTACTCAGTAAAATTTGTCTGCTTTGTTTACACCCCCAGCTGTAACACACAGCCATCACTGGAAACATGTACTGATATCAATGTTAAAATCACTGTAATTCTCTCATTACTAAAAGACTAAAAGCACAAACCCCTTACACAAGAAACCTCAGTTCAATGATGAAAGTTTAAATCACAGCAACTCAAAGTCAAAGAATTTATTAAAGCAAGATCTTTATTTTATTTCTACAACCAACAGAACAGCACTGATTATAAAACCTCTGCCACACAAACACACACACACACAACCTGCAACGCACTGATCACATGGGCAAATCACTGACTACTACTGATTACACTGGACAATGTTGGTGGAAGACATATGGATTCATCTGCAAGGTGGATACACACACACACAGTAATGTAGCAAAGCAGTCAGTGATGAGTATAGATGCATGACTACTAGTCATGAAGATGGCTACCAAGTGGATTGAAGTGTATTGCAGGAGCTACCACCTGACACGCACACACCCGTGCCAAACCACACCGGTATAAACACAGACACAGACACACTGTATAGAGCGAAAGGACCACACCACCCAGAACCAGTCAGCTGCACTCTGTAATACAGAATAATAAAGGAAAACACAAATAATAATAATGATATAGCCACAAGCGGTGATGAGCTGGTCCAACCACAATGGAGCCTCGTCACAGACAGAACAATCATGTGGCAGACTAGGTTTATAGAAAGGCCTGTATCGTTCTCGGCTCAATCAGGCCTAATGCACCAGCCTAGACTTTTTTTCATTTCATGATGTGCCAAATGTTTTCAGTGGGTGACTTTACAAAGCCATGCTGTTGTAAAATGTACAGAATGTGGTCTGGCATTGTCTTGTTGAATTAAGCAAGCCCTTCCCTGTAAAATACAGCTGGTTTGCAGCATATCTTGCTCCAAAACCTGTAAATCATTCAACATTAGTGGTGCCTTCACAAATGTGCAAGCTACCTATGGCATTTGTGCTAATGCACCCTCAACCATCATGGATGCTGGCTCTTGAACAGTGGTCTGATAACAAGCCAGATTGTTCTACCCAAATCCTGTTTAAAAAATGCACTTAAAATGTGTGTGAACCAGTTCAGGTATGAGAACACTAGTATGAGATTACCAGTGACAGTGCCAGTTCGATCCAGTGGTGTGGGAGAGGTCAAGATGATGATGACATATTAAATTGATTTTTGATTGATTTCGCATCAACCTGGTATTGCAGTAACTCCAGGAATGTTACTCGTCCTTTTTGCAAATTTCCCACTTGTGGGACTAATAAAGGTTTATTTTATCTAGGTTTATATTATCTTATATTGTTTTATATAACAATATTGTGGAAGATCAGACCAGTGTATGGTAGTTTGGCTAAATCTCAAATATAGATGGAAAAGAATAAAAGAGAAATAGAAAATGATTAAAAAATGCATAATTTGTGTGGCAATACATGAAGTTCAACATCCATTAAATTATATTTCTTAGTGTATAAGCAATACACCCACCGACATTACAGTAAATATGAATGAAATGGATGATGCATATTTGGTATCTGTGAGGTGTCACGTCCCACGTGATCCTGTCCGTGGTTTTGTTTTGGTTTTCCATGTGCTCCACGGTCTTGTGTCTGTGTCTTAGCCATGCCCCAGTCCCGCCTTGTGCACCTGTCCTTCATTTCCAGTCTCCCCTCGTTTCAGGTGTTCTTCGTTTGTGTTCCTTATTTAACCTCCTGTCTTTGTCTCAGTCCTTGTCAATTCTCTGTTGTATGTTGTTTTGGTATTCCTGCTGTGTCTACGCCCATTGTATGTAGTCTTGCGTTTGTTTCCTTAGTTTGTATTGTCTTAGTTGTTTCCCATAATTTCATTAAAATTCCTGTGTTAAACTTTTAACAGGTCTAGCTCTTTGATGAAAGGGTTTTTGATAAAACAAATGAAAATCAGCATGTGTGAGCACTGCTAAGCCTTCAGATTAGCAGGGCAATCAGGACATGATTATCATTGACCATCAGACCGCTCCATGTGTCTCCTACTTCGCTGTCCCAGACTGTATAAATTCAGAACCATCTGTGCATATATAAGCTGGGCACGTGTATGAACAGCATGTACTTGTAGTGGATTTAATTTCATGGGAGCACACTTCAGTGGGTGGTTCACCAGTTTGAAGATTAATAAATGAATGTGTTTCAAAGTGAGGATGGAATATGGTGTGTCTATACACTGGCATTAAATACTGACTGATGGTTTATAAAGCTTTTTGGTTTGAAACGAAAGTCTTCTGTTACATTCATGATTCAGTTATACATCAAATTTCTTGAAGAGACCTTTACAATTCTGTTGTAAAAGACACAGGGCAGTGAAAAGAGGAATTATTTCCTTACTTGAGATTAAGACATTAATCAAGACTAAAATGTAAAAAATGCCTACAGAATATCCTGCCAGATCAAATCTCTATGGACAAAAACTGTGAGTGCAAATTTACAGATTTTCAAGGCTTCTAGAGGGAAAATCTGTGTGTGTATGAAACATAATGTAATATGTCTATGATATGACCTTTCATCTTTAATCCAATTATCTAGAACAAGCAAGTGGTTTACTGAGGTAAAACAAAGGGTCACTGTAGGTTCACAGTACATGCATGCCCAGGAACCTAAATGCACACATATTAAAATAAAAAAAATAAAATAAAAAAAAATGTAATAGAATAGAAAATTCACACACACAAACACACACAGTCCTCAAGATGGCATGGGGTAACTCCTCAGATCATGGTTTAACGCAGTGGTGCCCTTGTGAACCAAAGGTTGCAGGTTCAAGTCCTGACCCGGGCACCACTGAGGTTCCCTTGAGCAAGGTACCGTCCCGCTACACTGCTCCCCAGCCGCTGTTGATAGCTGTCCGCTGCTCCACGTGTGCACGTGTGATGGGTTAAATGCAGAGGTCAAATTTCGTTGTGGTGCAATGACAAATAGTCACTTTCACTTTACTTAGGTTGTCCACTTAGTGTGCTAAGTCCTTAACCTCTGTGGGCCTTGTAGCTGTTATGTAGCACTACATACATTTAGTGTTGGTTGTTATACGGTTTGGGCATTTTAGGCTCCATCTTTTTTTTGGTGGTGGTGGGGGGGCAGCATTATGTCTTTGAAATGGTACTCCCACTGTATACACTTTAGCACATAGAGAATGAAATAATAGTACTATGACTGTTATCGTGAGCTGTTGAGATACTCTAACTAATACGTCACTAACATAACTGTACAAACATCAGTGAAAGCATGGGATCTCAACAGGACAATATAGTGGGAGCTCGTGAAACCAGAGTTACTGAGCATCTAAAAATATTGAGGGTAAATGGCATATTTTAAATATCAGCATATTTCTACATGATGATTAAAAATAGCCACTGCAGCCACTGACATGGCAGTGAAATGCTGTCACTGCACATCCTCACTCTGGACAGGTCTCTGTCTCTCTAAGTCCTGTTGTACATGTACAATGGGCTATTTAAAATGTCCTTGTCTTTTCCACATCTATCCAAAGCCTAAGTATGGGATTAGTCATTCCCTGTCTTTGTTTTACCTGTTACCTAAAGTAGGTTGGTAATGTTGGAAATTATTTTTATATTTCTCCATAAATATAATGTAAAATATCATCTGATTCAAGTATTAAAGGTATATGAGGCAAACCCAATGAATAAAAATATCATACTTGGTCATTAATTTATTAAGGTAAATGGAACAATACATATCTCTAAATGGCAAAACTATGTGAAACATTAGGATTAATAGTTTTTGATGTGAATCAGGCATCAGTGTTCCTTTTTGAAACATAACAACAATAACAGTGATATATCAAATCTCATCTTCAAAGCACATGTTTATGGAAGTGCATAATGGCACAAACAGTATTAATGCTATCTCTAAATAGTTTGGGCTCCTCCAATTCACAGTCAGACACAATGTGCACAGATGGAGGAAAGTGAAGACCAATGTTAACCACTCCAGGTGTGCTTATCCATGAAAGATAATGCCAGAAGCAAGACTTTGAATAATATGTGAGGTACCATAAGAGAAACACTGAACAATGGTATTATATTCAACATAGGCACAAGGTTGTAACTGCTACACATGTGTAATAGTTTATTTGGAACTATTTAAACAAAACCAACCTAAATGTTCTTGTTTGCCACACACACTTAGCCGACAGTGACACCTGATGGATTTTAAAGACTTTGCACATGGCTGGCAGATTATTCTTCAACATTCTTCAACAACATGGCAAAAATATCAACATGGTAATGACATGGTAATTTGTTGTTGGCATGAGTGTATCAGTGTTGCTGTTAAACTTTATTCACTTACTGGCCACTTTATTGGACACATCTGCTTTATAACTCTTTACCACAAAGTGCTTCTTCATGACAAATGAACCTGATAAAGCATCTGACAAAAGCACGGACAATGTATGCAAAAGTCTGGATGTCTCAGTCAAAGGGTATGTTTTGTTCTATGTGAAAATTGCTACAGAACCTTTACACATTTCTGTACATTTTAATACAAATAAAGATGTTGAATTTAACATAATGAGAAAAATAAAATATAAATAGTGAAAAAGTAATATGTTATAAAATTAGATATTTATGGTTTGTTTTTTTCCATATGTAAAATTGTGCACCAAGAAAGCAGAATGTAACATAAAAACATGTCATATTTAACATAATGTCATGATTCCTGTTTGGTCATGTTCATTGTTATGTCCAGGTGTACCTCCTTCTTGTCTCCGCCCATGTCCACGTGTGCCATGTTAACTATTAGCATATAGGTTTGTGTGTTTGGTTTCATCCCTGTCTGGTCTACTGTTTCTCTGACTGTTTCCATGCTGTGTTGTTCCTTGTTCACAGTACGTTATATCTAGTTCTGTGTTTCTGTAATCACTGGTGAATAGTCTTAGTGTGTAGTTGTCTTGTAATAAAACCTTTAAAACCACCCTGCTCGCACTTACTTCCAAGACCCAAGCCTTGCACATAAACAATTTCATATTTAAGTTTGTTGCCTGTAACATATTCAGCCTGACAAAATAAAAAAACATACCTTGAGTGAGCTGCCTAAACCTTTGCATGAGTTAAACTGACAAGTTATATTTTCTCCTGGTTTGACTTTTAAATTAGTTCAGTTAAAACTAATGCAAAGGCTCTGAAATATTTTTGAAGTCACTGAAACACCACATTTACCTGTTCATGGGCAGAAGACATTTAAAAGTGTCAACATTGATTGATTAATGTATAAATTAAAATGTAACCAATAAACCAATAAAAAAAAACATTTAATTTAAATGTAACCAAACCGTATCAACCATCCCTACTGTCCGACACTAAACAGTACAAACCATAAACCTGGTGACAGGTGGATTCATATTAGTGTTGGGTGATATGACAATAATATCATGACCAGGACTAATTATGCTGTTTGCAATGAAACATGCAGTTGTTTAGTGTTTCCTAAGTACTGAGCTCTTTTTCATACTACTGTTAAATGGCTTATTATGGACAGACCGCCCAGACTGTTTACACCTGGTCACTTAATCTGACTTAGCCATAACACTATGACCACCTGCCTAATACTGAGTATGTTCCCCCTAACGCTACCAGAACAGCTCTGACTGTGGGGCACTGTGTGCTCTGACCCCTTTCTCTCAGAATCAGCCATGACTTTTAAGACCACAGTAGAGGTGGAATTAGACACGACAGGCTAGCCTTCACTCCCAAATACATCAGTAAACCTTGAATGCCCATGAACATGTCACCAATTCACCAGTGGTCCTTCCTTGGATCATTTTTGATAACTACTGTATACCCGGAACACTTCACAAGACCTGCCATTTTAGCCATGCTCTCACAATAAGGCCCTTGTCAAAGTGGCTCAGATCCTTATGCTTACCCATTTTTCTGGCTTCCAGCACATCAATTTCAAGAGTTGACTTTGAACATGCTGCCTAATATATCCAGCCCTCCAGCAGGTGCCACTGTAATTAAATAACTAGATAGTCAATGTTATTTTACTTTACCTGTTAGTGGTGTTAATGCTATGGCTGATCGGTGTACATTTACTCTTGGCAGTCAAATGTGTCTACCAATCAATGTCATTAACATTTAAAGATTGGCTAAAATATTTTTACTTTATTACCTTATAATTCATCATATAGCAACATGTACCCAGAGCTGTGATTGGTCACCCTATCAGAAACACTGTGATTGGTTAGAGGCTTATTTGCATATTGCAGCCACCTAAGATATCAGTACTGCAGAGACCGAAATGGCGATGACAGTTAACAGATGATACATTGTGCAGCCCTAGTTTACATGAAGGTGGCTGATTTGAATAAGTATCCTTGCCAGGGTAAATCATTCAACACATTGTGTTGTAGTGAGATGCTGAAAAACATAGAGGAGAGGTAAAGATTAACTAGTGCTTCATAAGAACAAACCGACTGGGTGACCAAAGTGACCAAAGTGGACAGCAGAACTGAATAATACTCACATTACTGGAAGAAATGTGATGTGTTACCTGTTCTGTTGCTAATCAGATAAGATTCCTGATTACAAGACAGCAAGATGTAGGCTTTTGAACTGAGCGCTGATAACAAGCAGGATGGTCCCTCTCCTCTTTAGTCCGTATCCATGTTTTGCAAAAATAATTTCAGATTTCAATTCATCTGACAATAGAACAGTTTTCTACTTTGCCTAAGTCTGTTTCAAATGAGCCATTCTGGAACACGTTCACATATGGCTTTTCCTTTGCATGATGGAGCTTTAACCTAAATTTGTGAATGGCATGGTGAATTGTGTTTACATAGAACAATTTCCAATACTGATTTTTGGCCTTGTGCCTTGCACACAGAGAATGTCATGATGATATTATATACAGTAGATGAGATATTCAAATCAAGTCAGTTTTATTTCTATAGCGCTTTTTACAACTGGCATTGTCACAAAGCAGCTTTACAGAATCCAGGTCAGAGCCCCTAATGAGCAAGCCAAAGGTGACAGGGGCAAGGAAAGACTCCCTGTGGGAGCTGTGGGAAGAAACCTTTGGAGGAATCAAGGCTCAGAAAGAGGAATCCATCCATCTCTGGTCAACACCAGATAGCAATAATAAACAAACAGAGAGAGGAAAAGAAAAAGAACATGAATCTCAGTTTAAAGAGGCAGCAGGAGTTCCTTGTGTACAGGTTGTGCTGCAATGACTTTCAATCAGTTCAGAGGAGCATAGGGCTGTCCATATGGGCTTTCCTCAGTAGGAATGAGTGGGCTAAGAGCTGTAAAATATGCAACCAGAAATAGGGTATCAGGGTTGGTCAGGCTGGTCCAGACAGCAGAATGGGACAGGATCACTGGTATCTCAAGAGAGTAGCTCAACACAGAGAGAGAGAGAACAAGAAAGAGATAAATAAATTGTTAGTGATGCTCAGTGTTACCAGTGATAAAGCATGGTGTACATTTTGGTCTGGGATATTCAAGTCTTCACAATTTTAGGTTGGGGAACATTATTCTGAATTTGTAGATGCATTTTTTTTTTTGCAGATTGGCGAACCTCTGCCCATCTTTACTTCTGATAGACTCTGCCTCTCTAAGATACTCTATACCCAGTTGTGTTACTGATCTGTTGCCAATTAACTGAATTAGTTGCAAAATGTTCCTCCAGCTGTTTCTTTCAAGTACCACTTACGTGTTGCTATCAAATTCAATATTAACAAATACTTTATGTATGTGTAATGTTTCACTTTTAAGATCTGATATGCGTTCTATGTTCTCTTATGAGTAAAATAATGATTTATGAGATTTGCAAACCATTGCATTCTGTTTTTATTAACATTTTACACAGCATCCCAGCATCCCAGCTTGGATGGAATTTGGGTTGCATTTATTTGTATCGAAGAATGAAACATGAACTACACTGTACACAGCTAGATATTACTTTGTAGTGACTTTCTGCTAGACACTCCTCCTGGCTCTGATTAGTTGTTTGGTGGACTCTTGCGAATGGCATTAAGAGTAACATGAAGCCAGAACCTAATATTGTCAGATTATGTAGCATACTACTATAAACACATGGTAAAAGTTTTAGCGAAAATGATAAAAGGTTGTTTTCTTATATAAAAGTTACCTTCTGCAGCCTTAACCGTTCACTTTCCTACAACAGCAGACTTTTGCTGCTTAGTTGCCAACCTCTTAGAAAAGTTTAAGAAATTTGCTAGGATTTCACCACTGTTGACAATGTGTTGTTTCACTCACCTGAGGGTAAATTAAGTGAATAATAATAATAATTATATTATTATTATTAATAATTTGTTTTATACTTTCCTAGCTAATTATCTTATAAAAATTTGGTAAAGACTCGTTTACTGCTTGTATGCTAGCCTAGCAAAGCAAGCTAAGTGGGAGTTCATGGTTGCTAACTAGGTAACTCACAATGTTAGCTCTAGAGACAGAATAGAATAGAACTTTATTTTTCGTTG
>JBBPDA010065449.1:0-13010 GCA_037974385.1 Arnoldichthys spilopterus | reverse complement strand
TTTTAAGAGAAGCTCAGAACTGAAAAGAAGCTAGGTGTATGCAGTCAAGACCACAAGCTGAACATTGTTCAGAGGTTGTAGCAAGCCTGAGTGTTTCATTCTTACAGGAATACAGTTTGAGCCAATCATGTCATTGCTTGCTTCTGTCAGCAAACAAATTAAGCACAACATGAGCTAAGCCCCTCACTCCTCATCAGAGGAAGTGTCAAAACCAAAGACCTCAAACACCTTCAGTATCTCATCTCGTTTTTGGCTTTGAGCCTCACGGTCCCGATTCATCATCCCATTTCGTAAGTACTTGCTGCTGTTGTTGTCCCTAAATTAGAATATTTTAATATTTAAACAGGGCTGATGTTGTTTACTATAAGCATTTATGTTTTGTTGTATATTTCTGATTAATTTTGACATCTTGCTCTTCTAAAAAACAAATGTTCTACCTGTTCACCCTTATAACTAAGACAATCAAAGAGGTAATAATAATTTTTCTGACAAAATTTTTAAATCTACATTTGATCAAGCAAGTTAGCAAGATGCAAAAAATGATGTTGTCTAGAATAGCTCCAATGTACGTCACATGTGGTTTATCAAGCACAGAGGGTTTGCTATAGAGCACCTGCCTTTGACATTTATGATATTTTCTGTATCTCCAGCAGAAGCAAGACTGTTCAGTGCTTGCTCAAATAGCAACAATGGTGAATGTCACTACTGCTTCGTTGGAAATGTCAATAAGCAGGTAACTCAACTCAACTCAACTCAACTTATGTCTTAAATAATGTATTGTGAAGTTGTGAAATCAGATTCTTTTAACTGCCATGAATAAATTTATGTAAAATGTAATTGTAATTTTTATGTACTTTATTTTTCCCAACAGTGCCTTATTCGGTATCAGTACCACCCCCTCTCCATGGACTAATCTATCAAGGATAGAAAATGTTTCTCATTTTAAGACAAGGTGAGGTCTTATTGGATGCTTATCTTCACAAAATCCAATCAATGGGTGGACACAGTTTAAAAGGCTTGTCTTCATCATTATGAAAGTGGATTGAACTAGATTATGCTTACTTTCATTATATTTGATTGCCACAGTCTAGAGAAGACAGTATAATAAAGATATGGGGGGCAGTGGTGGCCTAGTGGTTAGGACATTGCGCTGGGGACCTGAAGGTTGCAGGTTCAAGTCCCGGCTCAGGCACTAATGAGGTTCCCTTGAGCAAGGTACCATCCCACTACTCTACTCCACATCTTGGAAGTCGCTTTGGATAAAAGCATCACCCAAATGAATAAATGTAAATATTGCTTGTGGCAACCCTTTAATTGAAGTCTCTTTACTGTTTTCAGCACTGAAGACTACTTTAGTTACCTTGACTACTCAGACTATTACAATATTGCTGACCAGAGTGAACATGCACCTTGTGACTATGGACGCCACATGAACAGTTTTTTGTCTGTACTTTATTCCATCTTCTTCATTGTGGGCTTCCTTGGCAATGCACTTGTGTTGTGGGTCATCAAGGCAGGTGCACAGCTGAAAAGCATGACCGACGTGTGTCTTCTGAACCTGGCTGTGGCCGATCTGCTCCTGGTCTTGTCCCTTCCTTTCCTGGCCCACTATGCTACACACAGCTGGATTTTCGGAAAAGTAATGTGCAGATTTGTCCTTGGGATGTACTGGATCGGATTCTACAGTGGCATCTTCTTTATTGTGCTAATGAGCATTGATAGGTACTTAGCTGTGGTCCATGCTGTGTTTGCTTTGAGGGTCCGGACTAAGGCATATGGAATTCTGGCCAGTCTGGTTATCTGGTTTATAGCTGTCTCAGCATCTTTCCCTGAGCTGAAGGACCTTAATGTTGAAGAAAAACCAAATGAAACTCTATGCAGTGCATATCCAAATTTCAGAGAGAACGGGATGGTACCAAATGATCATTCCTTGAGAACTGCTGGATTCATTAAAATGAATGTTTTGGGCCTGCTGATTCCACTAATCATCGTGGGATACTGCTACACAATGGTGCTACGTAGGCTGCATACAGTTCGTACATCTAGGAAACATGCCGTGCGCCTTGTTGTTTTGGTCATGGCAGTATTCTTCTGCTGCTGGACACCGTACAACATTGCAGCACTCCTCAAAGCCCTGGAATTGAAGCACATCATATTTCCAGATTGTGAGAACAGCAAGAGGATTCAGATTACTCTACAGGCTACTGAAGCTGTGGCCTACTCACACAGCTGTCTGAATCCCTTCCTCTATGTGTTCGTGGGCCAGAAGTTTAAAAAGCACCTTATCAGGCTTCTGCGCAAGACACCATGCTTCAAGCTGCAGTTCATGAAGAGCTACCTGACCCAGACCACAGGTTCGGTATATTCACAGACTACCAGTGTGGAGGAGCGCTCTACTGCCATTTAAACAAGAGCAGATGCAGAAACCAAAATCTCATTTTACTAACAAGGTAACACATTAAATGTCCACGTTTTTATTTTCTTAGTTCTTTAGATGAATTAAGAGATTGTATGTTTCTGAAACATACATAAAATCCCTGGAAAAGCTTATATTTACATCACTTATTATATAGAATAATTTCTGTAATATTGTTTTACACAGATCAGCCATAACATTATGACAATCTACCTATTATTGAGTAGACTCCCCTCACTCTGCAGAAACAGCTCTGACTGTGGTGCACTGTGTTCTCACTTCTTTTTATCAGAGTCAGCATCTATTCTTTAAACCCGAGTAGCTGTTCTGTAGAATCAGAAATGACAGGCTAGCCTTCGCTACCCACATGCATTAGTGAGCCTTGGGTGCCTAGACTCTGTTGCTGATTCACCAGTTGTCCTTGCTTTCCTCACTTTGGGTAGGTACTAACTACTGCATACCAGGAACAATTCACAAGACCTGCCGTTTTGGAGATGCTCTGACTGTCATTCACCCATCACAATAAAGCCCAAGCCAAAGTGGCTCTGATCCTTTTGCTCACCCATTTTCCTGCCTCAACTAAATCAGCTTCAAGAACTGACTGTTCACTTCGCCTAATATATCCCTCTCCCTGACAGGTGTCATTGTAATGAAATAACTAGGCAGTCAATGTAACTCATTTTACCTGTCAGTGGTCATTACGTTGTGGCTGATCAGTGTCCTTTTTTCAGTGTTAATCAAACTTATATATTCATGCAATATTTTACTCAATAATCTGTTTTTGTAAAGTGAGGCGTGTGGTTGCTGAGTAAAGATTAATGTAAATACTTTGTAAATAAAGGTAAATGTGAAAATATCCATTTGTGTTCCTGACTTTTCAAAACATTGGTGATCAGGCAGTGCACATGTCCATTCATCCTTCCAACTTCTCAAACACTGGCGATAAAGTGTTGCAGAGACCTTTAGAGGGTCAGGTGCTCAAATGAAAGGCATGGGGGCAGTCAGGAGGTGTGTATGTCCCTGATGAGAGTGGTGGGAACGGGGTTGTTGGTTTGGTGTGTGATCAAAAAGTGTTGGAGGAAGTAAGGGGGGTAGGGTTCCCCTCAGCACCTAAAGCCCTCCCCCCACACACATGCCTGTGCCTGGTCGCAGTTATTAAAGAAATAAAGTAAACAGGACAGCTGAGATTGTTTGGAATGAATTAGAACAAAATCGCAGATTGTGTTCAGTAGCTTTGGTTATGCAGATATATCCAGTCTGCCTTTTTCTCCATTCAAAATCAAAAACTCAGGTTGTGAAGTAAGAATCTGGGTCAGATGCTCTACCGCAGCCCCCTCACCAGCGGCACCACAGAAACAAGATAAAGCTGTTTGCACGTATGGCTTTTACTGCTTTCCCATAGAGTGAAATGCTTACCTTCAGCAGTGGCATAGATAGCAGGTGTACAAAAGTGGAAACTTTGCATTAAACAAGACCCAAGTAGTGTTATTTTTGGATGAGTAATATCTGCCATACAGTGTACACAGTGTATTCCAGATCGCTGGGGTGGCTTTTTGGGTTCACCATTTACCACACACCTAACACCTTCCATTCCACTTATACCTGCCCATAGGTGCACAACTATAGACTGTAGCCTGTCTGCTTATCACTCACCCTCAACATCATTCACCCCTGGTTAAACAACAGATGACCACTGTTGACCAGATTTTAGGGTGCTGGACCATTCCTAACTTGCACTTACATAGAAGAGACATAGTGTTTGTAGTGCTGGAGGGAGTTTACAACAAATTATGGCAGAATTGGGAAAAGTAGCCTAAACCCATATTCAATAAATGTAACCCATACCTATAAAGAATTATTGTTGGTAATTGTAAATTCAGTAAATTAAGTTCAGGAAAGCCAAAAACATTAGAAAATTGTTAACCAAACCACGTTAAAATTCTTCTTCACCCAGAGCATCCTGTTTTTTAAAGCATTCCTCAAAATAGATTATGTCTGACTCCTCCAAGATCCTGGGTCTTCTCTTTTAGACTATACCCTTCAATTAACCCCACAGGTCAAATGACAGGTCAAGACTGAGATAGTGATGCTAAAAAAATGTTTTATCACTAAACAATTTTTGTGTTGATTGTAGATGCATGTTGAAAATCATTGTCTTGCTGAAAGACCCAATCAGGAAGTATTTAACATCTAACCCTAACCATAAAAATAGTGTGGGTGGGGTTCTTTTCTGTTCATCCTTCATTTTCTGTCACGCCCACTGCGTTTGTAGCCAACAAGCTCTACCTTGGTCTCATCTCACCAGAGAGCCTGGTTCCAGTCAAAGTTTCAGTAGTGTCTAGAAAGCTCAGAGGGCTCATTTTGGTGACTGGATAAAAAAAGAGGTTTTCGTTTTGCCATGTCTTCTAAATATTTTACTGAAGGAGTGAATACAGTTTTTAGGCTTGGTAACGTGACATAAATACTAATATCTAATGCAAGTATGATTCTATGATTCTAAGTATAAATTCTTCCCACAGTGTGTGAGTGTGTGGTGGGGGAGGGGAAGAATTGGGGCATCTTCTTCCAGGCAGGTTTACAGCTGTTCCAGTAACGGTCATGAGCCTTTTCAGACATTTAGCTATTTATCTCACTTCATTCGTGTATTCTCTAAATGTCTGCATGTTGAATGACTGAAAGAATTTCTATATATCATGTATATGCTGCATGGTATTAAAATACCCTAAATGAAACAACATATAGTATTTAGATGTTAATGTCAATTGTTGACAAAGTTAAAAGTTTATTCAAGGATAAAAACTGTGCTGTAAGTTAGCTAAGTTACCTACCTCAAAACAGATGTGACAAATGTGTCATAATGAATAAGATCTGTTCATCCGTTTTGACATTAATTTAATGATTTATTTTTCTTTTATAGCTTTTGTTTGTATTTTTGTAAACATAAAGCACAGATCAGGACTGAATTACAGTCATTCCATGTGTCTGCCACCATACATACATTTTAAATTACTGTAAAAAAATAAAAAAAATTTCTCAAAGTACTTACCTTTACTCAAGTATTTGTAATTTGAAAATACTAATACTCAGTGCAAAGTGCATCAGGATGTCAGTAATGTGACCGATGAATGTGTTTTAATCTAAATATGATAATGAAATTATAAGCTTTTCAGCACAGTAGACATGTTTATTTTGTCCCACCATTGCCAGGATAGGTAAGTAATAGAAAAACAATATTTAAGTCGGCCTTTTCTAAAGTTTGCTGATGTCAACTGCACCACTTCCTATAATGTCTAGATGCATGCAAATTTACATATTTGGCTGACACTTTTATCCAAAGCGACTTCCAAGACGTGGAGCAGAGTAGTGGGACAGTACCTTGCTCAAGGGTACTTCAGTAGTGCCTGAGCTGGGATTTGAACCTGCGACCCTCAGGTCCCAAGCGACCCTCAGGTCTGAAGCGCAATGTCCTAACCACTAGGGCACCACTGCCACCAAATTTAATCACAGTGATAGTGTTAGGTCAGAAAATGACCATTAATGGTTGCTACACTAGTTCACTGATAAAGCTGGTTTAATGTCACTATTCATTGACATTATGTAGCGTTTAGGGAATCATGATTCATGGCTGCCCTCTAGGTAAATGCTGAGGAGGCAGTCAGCAGGGTAAAGGGGGGCAGTGTGTTCTTGACTGTAAACTCATTGAGATTTCGTGATGTTTTCTAAAACTGCCACAGTAACAAATGAGATTTCAGTCATGATACTTTCATCTAGCACATGTAACACAACCATTTACAGTACAGTAGCTATCAGAGAGAATCTAGACTTTATTGGAATTAACAGTGGTACAACTATCCACAAATGGACACTTCATGGTATCCATGATGTAGCGATAGTGCGCTCGATTCTTGCATGAGCGAGGAAAGTTGGAATTCCGCATCAGGCGGGTGCAGACCTTGAACGAGTCCGCTGGTGGCAAATCTCCCTTTGTAGGGTAGTGGTGGCCTAGTGGTTAGGATATTGCCCTTGTGAACCAAAGGTTGCAGGTTCAAGTCCTGGGCTGGGCGCCACTGAGGTACCCTTGAGCATAGGTACTGCTATACTGCTCCCTGGGTGCTGTTGATAGCTGTCAGCTGCTGCATGTGTGATGGGTTAAATGCAGAGGTCACATTTTGTTGTGGTGATGGGGTGTGTTCACAATGACAAATAGTCACTTTATTCACTTCATGCCGATATTGTATGTATGAAACAACCTCTGAAAGGGTAATGAAATCCCTCTTAGCAACTACTGATATGTTCTCTAAATGATCAAGATATAAAATAGATTGGTCAAAATTAGAAGCTCTACTAGCATCTTACTGCCCTAACATGCTCTTTTGCTCTGTCTGATCTGACTCAAAACAACATCCTGCTTGGCAGTTTCGAGTTTCAGATTAGGATTTAATAGTCCTTCCCCCTTGTTTTTTCTATTGTGAGGAAAGGCTTAAGATGAACACTACTTCAAATTGAATCATGTTCTTCAAGTGCTCCCTATTCTTATATCTCTTATCAGTTAAAAAAACTCTGTAATGTGTATTTACTGGGTGGTAAATGACCCTGTTTTTCTTAAATTAATGACAAAGGCCAAAGAGGGTGGGTTAGGTAGACCTAATCTTAGCTCTGTCCCTATGTTTTCCTCTTTGACACTCTGCCCAGTGGTCATTTCCTGAAAGAGAAACCCACCCTGCTTAGATATACATATTCATGTGCTGCTGTCTTCCTGTTATCTGTGTTTTCATTTAAGAGTGAAAGTCCTCCAGTAATTTCACATCATCTTTGGCCATGCGGCAGGGTGTCAAAGCTTTACAACTTTCACCCCTTCCAGAATAAGTTATGCAGTATAGAGTTTTTATTGCTATTTTGTGAGAGTCCTCTGTGGTCACGGACCCATTCCTAACCTTTTTTAAACATGGCAATGAAGCAGCAAGGTATAACTCACTTTCACAGAAGTCCATCAAGCTTATAATGTTAAAAACATTGGTAAGAAGATCATAAGGCAGTGGAAATCATTCCAAGCACTCACCATATGTGAATGGCACCAGCTGTTAAGTAGAGAGGACACAAATGAGAGGAGGCTCCCCTCCAGGCTGATAGGAAAACATATACTATACTAGAACAAGATGTGGCTATAGCTCCTGGATCACACCTGGAAAATAAACACAGTCAGTTAGTTTTGGCCTCCTGATCTTCCACATATGACACTGTCATCACAAAATATTCATCCAAACTGCATGCATCATACAAGTCAATGCAGTAGCAGATCACTTATTTACTAATCTTCCTCTCTCTCTGTTTTCCTCTCCCTTGTTTCTTTCTATTAATATCATTCTGATTAATGTCACTCTGGCAAAACTGTAATATGCTTTGTCTTATATGATGCAAGGCTATACCCATGGAGTTAACACTGGGGGCATGGGGAGTTTGCTGGGAGGCCATAGGCATTTTCAGGTGTAGCAAAGGTGTTTTTTGTTAGGATACTTTTTTTGGTGGCAGCTACCAGCCAGGCTGAGGTGTATATTTATAGTAGGGGAGATTATGAGAATAATTGAACATTGAGAGGCGTGTGCCCTCATATAAATTGTAATTATATACCTGCTTTGTTGTTTGAATCCCTGGATGTGCTTAGCATTAAAAAAAACTCATATTTAACAAAGAACTCAAGGAGAGCTGACACATTAAACAGCTAGGTTTCTAATAAAGTGGCCAGTGAGTTATTAGGCCCAGTACAGGTGATGCAGTATAGCAGCAAAGCTGGCTATGTATTCACACAGCAGCTTTAACAAGGTCTGCTAAACAGGTGTAGCTCAAAAAGTGCAACATAACAATAGATACATGCTTAAATTATAATGTGAGTTAATGGAAGTAGATTTAAATTCCTTTTTGGAGCATGTGTATCATCAACACATTATGAATTCGTTACACAATGGACAAATGGACAAACAAGGTTTTGTCTCAACTGGAACAAAATGTGCACAATGAGAGAGTGACAGTGCTGACCTAGTAGCAGCCCTATCTCACTTTCAGAATCAGCAGTTTCTTGCATAGACACTAGAATGAAATGTAGTGTATGCATGATAGAACTTTGCATGATGGAGAGTTTAGGTCTGGAGGCATGCTTGGCCAGTCTTGGAGGGGTGTTTGGAGGTATGTTTGGGGTCATTATCATGTTGCAAAACTGCCCTGCGTTTTCAAAGGAAGCAGTTAATGCTCTGCTTCAGTATGTCACAGTACATGTTGGCATTTATGGTTCCCTTAATGAATTGTAGCTCCCCAGTGCCCGGAAGATGTTGTGCAGCCCCAAACCATGACACACTTGACATCATATGAACCAAATAAGTTTATCGCGGTCTCATCAGACCACAGGACATGGTTCCAGTAATCCATGTCCTTAGTCCTTTCTGCTTAGTTTTCAGCAAATTGTTTGCAGGCTTTCTTGTGCATCATCTTTGGAAGAAGCATTCTTCTGGGATGACAGCCATGCAGACCAATTTGATGCAGTGTGCGGCGTATCGTCTGAGCACTGACAGAATGACCCCCCACCCCTTCAACCTCTGCAGCAATGCTTGCTGCACTTATGCATCTATTTTCAAAAGACAACCTCTGGATATGATGCTAAGCATGTGCACTCAACTTCTTTGGTCAACCATAGCGAGGCCTGTTCTGAGTGGAACCTGTCCTGTTAAACCACTGTATGGCCACCATGCTGCAGCTCAGTTTCAGGGTCTTGGCAATCTTCTTATTGCCTAAGCCATCTTTATGTAGAGCAACAATTCTTTATGAAGTGCCAAGAAGAATTTTCAATGACCAGTATGAGTGTGAGAGTGATAAAACCAAATTTAAAACACCTGCTCCCCATTCACACCTGAGACCTTGTAACACTAACAAGTCACAAGGCACCAGGGAGGGAAAATGACTAATTGGGCATAATTTGGACATGTTCACATAGCGGTGTACTCACTTTTGTTTCCAGCGGTTTAGACATTAATGGCTGTGTTGAGTTATTTTGAGGGATCAGCCAATTTATCCCATTATACAAACTATACACTGACTACTTTAGATTGACTTTTGTGAGATTCTGTATGTATGTATATATATTTTTTTTATATATGTCATATGAATATTGCCACACAGATATATGGCTGGTTCTACCCACCAGCACTTCAGGTCAGTCCCAAAGTGTACTTACAAGTACATAAGCGTTTACAATCTATATATATTACATATTTGAATTTCATATTTGAGTTTACTGTTAATGTCACTATAGCAATTTAGCTTATTAGAAAATAAAATCTTTACATGTAAACTTACACATGAAATATCTTTGCACAGGCCATAAATGGGATATTGTTACAGCAACGCTTCATTTATTTATTTTTTGAAATTATGTTTATATTCCATACCTCTGCATTCAACCCATCACACATGCACACAGCTATCAACAGCACCTGGCAAGTAGTGTAGTGGGACGTTACCTTGCTAAAGAGTACCTCAGTGGTATGCGGGCCAGAACTTAAATCTGTGACCTTCGGTTCACAAAGGTAATGTCCTAACCACTAGGCCTCCATTGCCCACACCACAATGACAAGAAAGAATGTACAAACTAACAGCACAAACATCTGTAGCACATATCAGTCGCATGATAAGGGTAAAAGGTGAAAAAGCGCCAGATGATTTCATCAGTAAGTAGTACTGTTTCAGTCAGAAATGCAAGTTTAACCCTTTATCTAGGCAGAACATGTCACATTGATTTGTTCAGCTCCATCAGCAGCAGCACCTTGATTTTGGCCCTATGGAATCTGAGGCCTCTTAGCCACACGTATTCTGACATGCCTTGACATTTTAAAATATTTTACCATTCTAAAAAATATTTCGCCCAAAGTGCTATATGTGCTTTTAATCAGCACAGACTCAGCACAGATAGTCTGGGACCAATTAGAATGCCATTCTTCAAACATAGATGCTGAGAAATTGTAAAAAAAAACAAAAACCTCTTAATTAACATTTATAGCTTAACAGCTCATAGACATAGGGTACACATAGGTGACTGAAGCGTTCAGAAATTCCATTTAATTTAATTACTAAAGTGAGTGAGTGTTCATGTTATTGTGAACACACCACAGCACACAGTCCACCACAACGAAATGAGACCTCTGCATTCGTGTAAGAGCAGTGGGCAGCTGATGTAGGGTGCACCCAGAGAGGGAGGGATCACAGGTACCTCAGTGGTACTTGTACCAGTCTAGTATTGGAAATTCAGACCTTAGGGGCAACTCTCTAACCATTATACCACCACTGCCTCAGTGTTAGAAAGTGTTAGACCATAGATTGAATGGTTTGCAAAGAGTTAACATATATCAAATCACAATATTGTGCAAATTGTTAATCTGATAACATTTTATATTTATTTGTTATACTTAATGTGCCCTGATAAGTGGTTCTACATATTATTTTCTCAATGGCCTAAGACTTTTGTAGGTCTACTCTATGATTCATACAGTTCATTTGCATTGCTATGCTCACTACACTTCACTCATTTCTGCTGGGAACAATGGCAAAGAGGTGCCATGAGGGGCCATTTTGTAGCTGAGCTAATGTTATTTTTTGGCAAGGTGACAGACAAACACTCTTACAACCTGGAAATTTGGCCCAAGTTCACGTGCATCAAACTGGCGCCACCACCCTGATTCATCTGACATTCAGAAATGAGAAATGTACTTCACCCCGTCTGAGGGACTATCCCCACACATGCAAATACAAAATCCTGCATTTGTGCTTTCAGCTGCAAATTAATCGCACATAACGGCACATGACAAGGGTGATGGTGGTGGTGATGGGGTGGGGTGGTGCAGGCAGACAGACAGAGAAAGCAAAGATGTGTCTTCAAACCGGAATCAGCTGATATAAATACACCACTTCACACATTTTCAACATCCTGCCATGTCATGAAGCTGGGGGGTGGGGGTGGGGGGTCAATGAGTATCAAAACACCAGCAGCAACCGACCTCCGCTTCCCCTTCAGCAAACCGCTGGTTGAATGTTCTAAATACATCTTCTCCCTGTCTATCAAATGAGCTCACAATGCAATTATTACCACTGCTGCTGTTCATGCTACTACTCATGGGTGCCGTAGTGGGGTGAAAAGTGGGGCTGATTTAACAGGGCCCCAACTGGGTGGAGGGGCCTTGAAAAGTTTGGAATTTTATTTTTCTTTGAATATATTAATATCATAAATAACGATCATGATGAGTGCTAATAACTATTGTAAACTAAATGTATAATAAATCAGTTGACTGATGGCCTGAATTATGTATCCTAAATCCACCCACACCGGCTTTTTAGCTAGACACAATTTACCTTGTGTCCATTCTGCTGGAGCACTCATTGTAGCCTTGCAAAATGTCTTTTTCCGATTTAAGATTCAACATTGAAGAGTTTATTGCCATGTAATGCCAGATGAAATTCTCACTTTGCTACTCCTTCATTGCCAAAATTTCTAAATTAATTATATAAAAAAGCTAACACTAACTTGCTAAGTAATAACATAATAACATAGTGAGGAAAAAGTGCTGTTGGTAGCTCCATGTGTGCACATGTGATGGGTTAAATACAGAGGTTTCGTTGTGGTGTACTGTGTGCTGTTGTGTGTTTAAAATGACAAATATTCACTTTCACTTAACTTCAAATATAAGTGCAATGTGCATCACTGTAAACCAAGATGTTACCTAATAAGTCCTATTATTTGCATTTGGAGGCATTGTGGGAGCCATCTTGGATAGTACTACTACTACAAATGGTGCTGGTACTACTACTACAGCAACTACTACTACTGCTAAAACTATTACTACTAATACTACTACTACTGCTACTACATTACTGCTAATACTACTATTAGTACTGCTACTACTATTACTGCTACTGGTACTACTACTTCTATTACTGCTACTACTACTACTACTGCTACTATTATTACTGCTGCAACTGCTGCTGCTGCTACTACTAATGCTACTACTGCTACTATTACTGTTGCTACTACTACTACTGCTGCAACTATTGCTACTACTACGAATGCTGGTATTACTACTACTGCTTCTACTACTGCTACTACTGTAATATTGCTACTACTGATACTACTACTATTGCTGTTACTATTACTGCTGCAGCTACTATGACTACTACTACTAGTACTACTACTGCTGCTAATACTACTACTACTACTAATAATAATAATACATTTTATTTATAATGCACTTTACATTATGTAAATCTCAAAGTGTCTACAGAATTTGAAAATAAATCAAATAAAGTAGATAAATAAATAAATAAATTGTTACATAGACTAAAAACATGCTTAAAAAGGAAGATCAGAGAAAAAAAAAAAGGTTTTAGAAAAATATTCAAAACCGAAAGCTCTACGGAAGAGAAATGTTTTCAGTCCTCGTTTAAAACTGTCTGTGGACTGTGGAGCCCTTAAGGTGTCAGGGAGGGCCTTCCATAGGCGAGGGGCAGAGGTGGAGAAAGCTCTGTCCCCCATGGATTTTAATTTGGTTCGAGGTATCTG
>JBBPDA010065389.1:0-13012 GCA_037974385.1 Arnoldichthys spilopterus | reverse complement strand
AAACCTTGGGAGGAACCAAGGCTCAGAAGGGGGAACCCATCCTCCTCTGGTTGACACCGGATAGCAATAACAAGCAAGAGGACAGAAAAGGAGAATAAGAATAAATAAATATATATATATATAAATGGGCAGCAGCATTTTCTTGTGTACAGGTGCCGTGAGACTTAAGATCAGTTCTTTATGCTACTCATGACCCTGTCATTGGTTCAGTGCTTGTCCATATTTACTCCTTTTCACATGCACTAACCACTGCATACCACAAGACCGGCCATTTTTAAGCCCTGACTCAGTTGTCTAGCCATCACAATAAGGCCTTGTCAAAGTGACTTAGATCACTCCATTTGTTCGGCCTCCAGCACACCAACTTCAGGAGCTGGCTGCCTAATATATCCCGCCACCCTGACAGGTGCTATTGTAATGCAATAAGTAGAGAGTGCATGTTTACCTGTCACCCAAACTGTACCTGTCAGTGGTGTTAATGTTATGGCTGATTGGTGTATATTTAAGATTTGTGAAATTCACTTATCACTTGAAACAGATACTCATTACTAGTAATGCACAGAACAGTTTGAATGGTCCAGTAATTTCCAGATTCCCCGTACATTCTAAAAGGAAATGTCAGGTTTTGCATACTGTACTCAACGGCTTTTGCGTCTGTATGGAAGTGATACACTCTGAAACTGTACTATTGGGACTGAAACCTCCTGGGGAAACTGCCGTAGACATGCCATTATAAACCTCCTCAATCTGTGCCCTGAATAAAGGCTGCCTATCTTTCAGTATAATGCTGTTGGTGTTCTGAGTTTTGTTCTATTCAAGAGCAGTTGCAGGTGTGAAGATGTTTGGATGGTATTTAAATTGGGCAACAAAAAAAAAAAAAAAGTAATTTCTGACATTCACTGTGAAGAACTGGGTTGAGTTGGGTAACACAACGGTTAATGGAAGTACCCTGGTCTTGCTGTCCCTCATGCAGCTCTGGTGTTTGGTGTTTTGAATCATGGAAAGAAGCAAATTAGTCCCACACCTTTCTGAATACACCCATATAGTCCACACTCTCTGCATCAATATGCACCACTAACATATGCCTTACTGTACATATAGTAAAAAAAGAAGGAAACTCTCTCTCTCTCTCTCTCTCTCTCTCTCTCTCTCTCTTGTTAATGACATTAGTCATTTTATAATAATATAATATTCTCTAATGTGTCAATGTATTACCATTATTGCTGTTTTCATCATTATTATTATTATGATAAGTAGTAGCAGTACTAATGTAATGTATCTCTATACCAGAAAACATAGCAAAATGGTCCAGACACTCTGCAACAATTAGCAACACCAAAGTGGGCCTTAGAGTACAAAAAGTAAAAGAAGAAGAAATTTCTCTCTCTCTCCCTCTCTCTCTCTCTCTCTCTCTCTCTCCCTCTCTTTCTCTCTCTCTCTCTTGCCATATATATACACACACACACATTATATATAATGTTACATTATATTATATTGTAATATTGTAGATTTAAAATATATTAATACTATATTTTCTATTGTGTCAATGTATTATTATTATTATTATTATTATTATTATTATTATTATTATTATTAATAGTAGCAGTAGTAGTGTTATAAGTAGTAGGAGTACGTCACTACTTTTACTCAAATTTACAATACATTTAAATAAATATTCATAAGGTTGCATGACACCTATGCAAGCCTAACATGACAACTGACTTAACTCATATAAACCTTTATTATCTTTATTTATTTATAGAGGCTGTGATAACGCCTGGTTTAGCCAATGTTGACATCATCTAACCTCAAAAAGTGACAAACTGATGCTTGTTGCAATAACCCTTTATTAATGTTTACGTAGATTTAGATCCGTTGCCTTCAAAGGCTTAAATAGGTGCCATTTGCTCTTTGCCCTTCAGACATACTGCACACCTCCTTTGACAACATTAGCAAATACGGTTACTGAAGCAAATCGTTTGAGCAAACTCACAACTGTCTGCTGACCCTTATAGCTCTGACTGATCATGTGGTTATGATTAATGTTAAATGGTACAAGAACACTCAAATGTCAGTTAAAAAGCAAAGAGCAGATAGAGACCACTCACTTGGTTTTTAGGTGGGGGGCTTACAGTAATTTCATGAGACACCTTCTGCAAACCTCAAGGGCAGTATAACTTACAGCCTACTGACAGTTTAACACTTGAGGCATTGGACCATTAACCATCAGACGTTGACTCACTATGAGATGTGCGGGTGCGGCTGAACCGATAATGTACATGCATATGTATGTGGGTTCTTTCGATAAATACTGGAAAAAGCAACAGACTGAAGTGAAAGAACAAGGCAGAATTGTTGTGACCCACTTCGTACGTGATGTGTATTGATACGCTATGCATGAGCACTGGCCTAGTAGCCTGGAGGCTGAAGGGGATATAGTTTCTCCTATTGTGCACATGCTAAATATTTCTACCACTGAATCTGGATGTTTGTAATAAAATGTCTTGAATCCAGCTGCGTTTACTTCCCTTATGTGGTACAGAACAGCAGCACAGTAAATATTGAACCATTTTTCATTTGCTTGCTCTTTGAAAGAAGGGACAGCAGCTAACAGTCATACTGCTTCTCGCTCGTAGACATATTTGTTTTTTCGGTGGAATTATTCATCACACAATCATATCTTGTTAATGAACCTAGGCTATAGCTAGCATTTCATAGACAGAGGAGGCATCGTACGTTTCTGATTGGTAAAGTGAATAACATTGACTCTAGTTATTTCATCACAAGGGCATCTGTCACGGGGGGTGGGATCTATTAAACAGCAAGTGAACGGTTAGTTCTTGAAGCTGATGTGCTGGAATCAGGAAAAATGGGCAAGCGTAAGGATCTGAGCCACTTTGGCAAGGACCTTATGGTGATGGCTAGACGACTGGGTCAGAGCATCTCCAAAACGCCAGGTCTTGTGGAGAGTTCCAGGCAGTAGTTAGTACCTACCAAAAGTGATTCAGTGAGTGACAACTGGTGAATTGAGACAGGGTCATGAGCACCCAAGGCTCACTGATACATGTTGTAAGTGAAGGCTAGCTTGACTCGTTCGATCCAAAAGAAGAGCTACTGTGGTTTAAAAAGTGATGCTGACTCTGGGGTCAGTGCACCACAGTCAGAGCTGTTTCAGCAGCAGGAGGGACCTGCTCAGTATTAGGTGGTGTTAATGTTATGGCTGATCAGTGTATACTAAAAAGGCTAGCTCTGATCATGGCAATACATGAAACAGTAACATGAACCAAAAACATAAAACGAGAGTTTTTGCTGCACATGGGAATCCGCCAAGCCACCAGCATTGTGGACGATGCAACTCACCCCTCACACAAACTGTTCACCCTCCTGCCGTCTGGAAGAAGGTACCACAGCATTCGGGCCTTCACTACTAGAATGTGAAATAGTTTCATCCCACAGGCAATAAGACTCATAAACACTCAGGGACTGTCAGCACACACACACACACACACACACACACACACACACTTAACTATTTCTAACTTTTAATATTTATTACCCATACTGAACTTTGCTGCTACATTCTTCTTGCTCTCCGTGTCACTGTGTCATTGTTTAAAATTCACAGTATTGTATTTTGTGCACATCCTGCTGCCTCACACCTGGTCGTCCCATAACTGCACTGGTCACTGTTGCACTGTCTTTGCACTGTCCTGCAGTGTTTGCACATCCTTGCACACACTGCACTTTATGTTGTTAGTTGTGTGGTGTTCGTGGTCCTGTGTTTCCTGCAGCACCGTGGTCCTGGAGGAACGTTGTTGTTTCATCGTGTACTGTGTGAACTGTATATGGTTGAAATGACAATAAAAGCCGACTCGACTTGATTTAACATGAGTGCAATATTGAAAATGTTAGGACAAAGTTTGTAGAGTTCATTTGCTCTTTCCTTAGTCCATTTACAATGATGTTTACAGTGATAGTAGAAATGAACAGTGTCATTGCTGTAAACTCTATGGCTAAAGTCTGATTGAGTGTCCTTCAGGTCAAGGTATTTTAACGCCAATGAAAATGCTTCGGTACAAAACCACCAATAAACTAACAATTACCTCAGCTCTCTTCTTTAGATTGTCCTCTTATAAATATAAGGTTCTATCTGTATTTTGTGAGTTTTTGAGATTTTGAGCGTTACATTTTTTGCATTATATACAAACATATGATACAAGTCTTTATGTTTTTTTGGATACGTCCAAAATTGCAATCAACTATTATAAAAAAATTTTTTTAAATAAAGTCCATAATCCATAATAGAATAAGAATATGTGAAAAACTCAATTTTGCCAAAAATGTCAGATAGAACCTTATAATTCCAAGTGAATGATATATGCATTTGACACTTAAACAACAACACATTAAGATCATTACTATAATATTTATCCTTAATAATCAAAGTCTTAACACTTAAAACAATTTTTCCTTCCACGTCACCAATTTTTTTCTATAGCACATATAATAATGGGTACATACTGCTATGTAGCTGCATCACACTCTGGACATTTTTCATGTGTCTTTGGCATTGATCGCAAAGAACATTTGTAATATTTTAGTTCTTATTTAGCCAAGTCTGATGTCACAATGTCATGCTTTGATGTCTAATTTGGCAGCGTAATTTGCTGGTTGCGTCTGAAACTAATTACCGCTGCTTTTTCAGGCACATTATCAAAACAAAACCACAGGAAGATCTTTAAAGCAAAAACCCTGCTTTGATTAAGTCTGTTGGATAGGATGCTTAGTCTTCTAAAGCAATGAAAAAAAAATAAAAAATAATAATAATAATAAATAAATAAAAAATATTATATTAAAATTTAGTAACATATTCTCTTCTTTTCTAGTTTACCCAATTTTACTTAAAAACAATTTTTTACAACCAAAAAAGGAATCTTATTGAAGTGCATCTGTCTAGCATTTTCAATGTTTTACTTCTACTCTATCCTTTCAACCTCACTGCATACGTGGTCTTCTGCAGAAACTCTTTTAATTTTTTTTGGCTTACATAATAATGTTTTTGTGTATTTTCTGTCATTTATTAACATTTTTTCCCTTTTTGTAAGTGTAGATTAGGTGAAATGTTAATTAGCAGTTTAGCCTGTTAGCATCTGTGCTGAAATCACTTTCATTACATGTTCATCACAAAAGAAGAAGATAAAACACCCACAGGTCAGCATTCCGAAGTTATGCGTATCTGTGCAAGTCGCTACAGCTAACATGGTCCAATTTAATACTGTGTCTCTACTAACTGTGTAATCACACTATTACAGGGTTTGCAATTACAGTGTAAATGGTGGATTAGCAGTCACTGTTCCACATGCAGTATAGCAGCTTACAGTATGTAATTACACTTTCTACTAGCTGTGCTACTGTAATTCTGACTACATCAGCAGTAATTACGTTGTTGTGTGTATCGTTAATGTGTAATTACACAATTATTATAAAATAAAGCAATTTCTTATTATTTAGAATTATTTTGTATTATTGTTGTACAGCACTTTGGTGCAACTCCTGCTGTTTTTGAATGTGTTCTATAAATAAACCTGACTTGCCTCACAGTAGAAAACTCACAGAAAACTGCACAGATGCTGTTATATTGTTGCAATGTCTCTCGGTTTAGCTTGAACCAAGTTCATAAATGAACTGAAACACCCCATGTACGTGCTCGTACCAGTTTCTTGTACAAGAAGTGAAAGTGAAAGCAGTGCAAAGGAACGGGAGGCAGCACAGGGCGGCCAACATATGCAGAGATAAATATTTTGACTGATCTTCTAAATGATAAATGTATGGATTATAATGGGGTGTATCAAGAGCAGCATTAATAGGTGCTAAAAAGGTTTAAACAATACAATAATAGTTGGTTTTAATGCTGCTGGATCTGGGATAATACATGCATACCATACCTGTGCACTGCTACTAGTGTCATTGTGGTAATATCTGCTAAATGGTGATCCTATGATTTTCTCTTGTCATTGATGGACATGGTAGTGGGTAAAGATTGTCTATATAAATAATACAGATTATTTAGAGAGATGAGAGATTTTTTGGCGATTTGTATTTATTTATTTTGTATATTAGTAGTAGTAGTAGTAGTAATAATACAATATATATTATATACAATATTATTATTATTATTGTATTGTTGTTGTTAGTAGTAGTAGTAATGTTATTATTATTATTATTATTATTATTATTATTATTATTATTATTATTATTATTATATTGTTGTTAGTAGTAATAGTAATGTTATTATTATTATTATTATTATTATTATATTGTTGTTAGTAGTAGTAGTAATGTTATTATTATTATTATTATTATTGTTATTATTATCATCAATAGTTCTGTTTCAACTATTGGCTTTAAAAGCCATCAGGGAATCAAACATACCATCCAGCAAGTGCATTTGTTTTGCATTTTGGGAGTTTCTGATAACCTGGCAACTGTAAGTGTATACAGTCTTCAAGCATGAGCTATCCTTTTGACTAGATCTGTGTTGATCCTTCCCACCCAGATCCAGACGTATGTCTCCATCAAACAAGTTCTCCAGATTCACTATATCTGTTCTCCCTTTGTCAGATTTTCCTCACACACCTATTGAAGCATTATCAGGTTTTTCTTGCAGCAGGTTAGGATCCCCTTTCGGGATGAGTCTTTGAAGAAGTCTGTGTTTGGCTCAGACAGGGTTAAATCAAACGGCTCTGTGGTTATATCTCTAAGCTGAACCCTGACTGAGATGACTTAGACTAGCACAAATTACATGAATGACGAACTCATAGTGTGAATTACCACAGTAATGCTCCTAAACACTGGCCTAAGTACATTGCTGAGAATTGTGGTTGCATGGTCTGCAATTTGATTGTGTATGCAGGAGAAAACGAGAGAGAGACTGAGAGGCTGAGCGACTGAGAAATCATACGACAGTAAAAGAAAGAGAGAGCGTGGGGGGGGCTAGTATGAATGATGGAGGAGTCTTCAGTGGTGGTTGAATGTGAAATTCTTTGAAATGTGTGGGTTTGAGAGAGCGAGAGAGAGAAGGAGAGAGAAGGAGAGAGAAGGAGAGAGAGATAGAGACACAGCGAGAGAGAGAGAGAGAGAGAGAGTCAGCCATACCACAGCATGGGAAATGTGACGTTTTCCTGTTCATGCTAAAATTAATTACTCTTCATGCATGTTTCTTCTTAGGGATTTTTTCTGGTGTGGCCTCATTATATATAAGGTGAAATGAGGTGATGAGCAATGAATATTTTCAGCAATTCTTGCTGAGGCTCATGGTTTGGTGCTATATGTTCAAAGCACATGATGGCAAGACACCGACAGGCATCATTTAGCTCAAGACAAGTGCATTCCTTTGATCAGAGCTTATGACTTATAACAGACTGTCTGCCTGGGGAAATCTGAGAAAATCAACATAACCTCTTCAGAATAAAGAGGCAAGAAAGAATTCTTTGAAGCAGTGTCAGTGACAGTCATTTTATGGTTTCCTGAAGTAACTTTCAAAGAATTAAAAAAGTAAGAGTAAAAAAGCTTTTTTTTATAGTTTAAAACTTATAAAAAGCATTTCATCTAATCCATATGACTCTTTTATTTTTTTAAAGGGGAATTCCACAGAGAAAAGGAAAAATCCTCCATAATTCACTCCTTGAGAACAAAGTCCCTAAGAATGCTTTAAAACAAAGTGCTAAACTAAAACCAATGGAAAAAATCTAATATGTGCGAGTTCTACAAATCCCATTTCCAGAAAAGTCAGGATATTTTCCAAAATGCAATCAAAACAAAAAGCCATGATATGTTACTTCACATGAATCTTTATTTTACTGACAAAAACACAAAGACAGTTTTCAATTTTATTTCCTTCTTAGTGACTTTACTGACCAACCTAATTGTATTTTGTAAAAAAAATACACACATTTAGAATTTGATGGCTGCAACAGACAATAAAAGTTGGGACAGAGATAAATTAACACTGAACTGTGCAATTCCACATTAAGCAGGCAAATTGGAAGCAGGTGAGGTATTGTAATTTGTAAAAAAGTTTAGGTTGTAGCTCATCCCTTTGTGCCAAAATTGTGAGAGAATAGTTAGTCAGTTTTAATAGAACATTTGTCATTAAAAGATTGTAGAGAATTTAAGTCTTTCAGCAAGTATGGTATGTAATACTGTAAAAAAAAAGATTCAGAGAATTCAAAAAAGGTAGTACACATGTCTTGCTTGGTTAATCTCTTACATTTACATTTATTCATTTGACTGACGCTTTTATCCAAAGCGACTTCCAAGACGTGGAGCAGAGTAGTGGGACAGTACCTTGCTCAAGGGTACCTCAGTAGTGCCTGAGCTGGGACTTGAACCTGTGACCTTCAGGTCCCCAGCGCAATGTCCTAACCACTAGGCCACTACTGCCACTCTTGAACCCCAAGCCTGAGTGCTTATGTATACACACATGTATTAGCTGCTGTTTTTACTCATGTAATTACACAAGTGTATCTATGTAATAACATGTAATATGAAATAATTAAGTTGATAAATGTGTAATTACATATACTAAACTGTTGTAATCCATGTGCACAAGTAGTTCAGCTGTTGTTGCATGCATTATAACAGTGTAATTACACAATTATTAGTTATGATATTAAATGGGGCCAAACTAATACATAGTTTTGAGAGTGAGGAGATGTGGTGTGATTCCACGAATGGACTGTCACAGTTTAAAGACTTCAAGATTGTGAGCATCCTGTTGTCTAGTGCACGTTAACCATTTATACTCAGAGATCACACTTTATTCTTGTTTGTTTCGAGCTCTTTAAAACACCTCGTAGGGTAACTCTCACACCTTTCATCTGCTGAGTTAGGTGCAGTGTTGGGAAAGCTATTTTGAAAGCATAGCTTTGCAAACAACCAACTACATTGTACTTATACATGAACTACCGCACAGGAATCCTAGGAAGAAATCTAGTTTCTACAAAATACTATATGCAAAAAAGGTCACATGCAGCGAGATGCCATTCAGTTCTAGTTTATCGCAAAGTACCTGCTTAAATTAGGCTCGAGAGGTGGGCAGTTGGACTAGAATGAGCATGCAAGACTGATATCTTCCAGCTCTCACTCGCTCTCCTACAGCTTGTCACATTAGTTTATTGTCTTTTGACCACATCCAATGTAAAAGAGAGATCAAACCTTATGCTGCATATAGGAATCTGCATCAAATATATATATATATATGTGCTGCACATCTAACATGTAATTTAACGATTACACTTTACCTGTTGCAGGATATTAGGACTAAGACATACTAAGACAGATATGAGTTTTCATTTCAAAGTGATTCCTTTAGGAGGTACTGCCTCAAAGATCCCAAAAAGTCAAAAGAATTCATTTTTATTTATATGTTGTGACAAAGCAGCTTTACAGAATTTTAGGTCCAGGCCCCTAATGAACAAGCCAATCATGACAGAGGCAAGGAAAAACTCTCTAAGCTGGAGGAAGAAACCTTGAAACCTCCACAGCAATGAAGTGCTTTGAGAGGCTGGTGCTACAGCACATCAAGAGCTGCATTCCAAGCAGTCTGGACCCTTCACAGTTCACATACTGTCACAACAGATCCACTGGCGATGCCATTTCACACTCTGTTCACACCACCCTGGCTCACCTGGACAACAAAAACTGCTATGCTAGGCTGGTATTTGTTGATTACAGCTCTGCATTTAACACAGTCATCCCCTCCAGGCTGATCCAGAAGCTGCTGGGCCTAGGACTCAGCTCTACTTTGTGCAACTGGATCCTGGACTTCCTCACCAACAGGCAGATTGGCAAAAACACGTCCTCCACCCTGACCCTCAGCACTAGCACAATGGCACACAAGGTTCCATTTTGAGTTTAGCTTAGTTTTCCTGATACACGCATGATTGTGTGGCCAGACACAGCTTCAGTATCACCATGAGGTTTGCTGATGATACTACCATTGTGGGCCTGATCACCAACAATGATGAGACAGCCTACAGGGAGGAGGTGAGACTCCTGGCAGAGTGCTGGTACTAAAGAACTGGTTATGGACCTTAGGAAACAGGCTGTGGCTCATACACCCATACACATTGGTGGAGATGCTGTGGAGAGGGTCAGCAGCTTCAGATTCCTTGGGGTTACTCTCAGTGCTAACCTCAAGTGGTCAGTTCACACAGCAGCTCTCACAGAGTTTCCACCACAGTCCTCACCAGTTTCTACAGGTCTGCTGTGGAGTTCATCCTTACAGTGTGTATTACATCCTGGCATGGCAGCTGCTCTGCTCAGGACAAGCTTTGCAAAGAGTGGTGAAAACGATTGGTAAGATCATCGGGGCACCACTCCCAGCAATCCAGGACATTTACATCACATGCAGTCTCAGGAAGACAAAGAAGATCCTGAAGGACTGTAGCCATCCTGCACACCATTATTCCACTTCAACCAGAAGGCAGGAGACTAAGGACAATCAGAACACGAACAACAAGACTCAGGGACCGCTTCTACTCCAGTGCGGTCAGACTGTTTAACACAGAGCAGTGTCAGATGTAGAGCTCACAAATTACAATCATTTTTTGTCACAAAGTGCAATATTGTGCAATACTGTCAGTTCAGTGTTGTCTAACGGGGTTAACTCACATTTAACCCACTCAGCTGCAGTACTGTCATACATAATCCATGCTCAAACCTGCACTGCACTGCACTCACTTACATTTTTATAGTTAGAAAAGACGATTTCTATTCTATTCTATTTTTATTTTATTTTTTATTTATTTTTATCTATTGTCATGTTTAATGTTGCTAGTGTCTACTGTCCATTTGTAGCACTGCTAATTGTGGAGTCTGTGGAGGAGGCGTTGAAGTAAGAATTTCATTGTAATCTGTACACTGTACTTTTTACATATGACAATAAAACTTTAAATCTTTGAATCTGGAGCAACATATTTAGCCTATGCATATGGCATATAAAACGCATGGAGATGGTCCATGGTAGCTGAACTGGGCTGGAACAAGTGAGCAGGAGGCCCCAGTGATGGGTGATCTGAAAAGATACAAGAGGGGCAGCAGTTACCAGTTTACAGGTGAATCGCGATGACAGTAGGTCAAGTAAGTGAACCTTAGGGCTGCGCTCTTCAGCAGGAGTAGGAGTGAGTTCCAGTGGTGAGAACTTCAACCAAGAGACAGGGCAACAAGATAGACCAGGCTGGTCCAGACAACAGGATACCATGGGTAACTCGACTGAGAGAGAGGAGGAGAGAGAGCAAGCAAGAGAGAGAGAAAGAGAGAAAAGAGCCATATTTACCTGTGGTCAGCGGAGACGAGTAGATGGTGTTAAAAAAGAAAGGCTGCTTAAGAGCCATAAATAAAGGCAGGAGATTATGCGTACGTCTATTTGTGTAATGCATTAATCACAAAACAGATGCTTATCTGCATGAGGACACGCCATAGACGCTTCTAGTTTAGATTTATGTCACCCAGGTGTGGATGTACAATATAAGCCTTAGTCATGGGTCACAGAGCTATTGCCCTTTTTGCTATGTTGTGCACAGTAAAGAGGAGATTTGTTAACACTGGGATTACTGAGAATTTGAGTCTATCTGAGCGAGCTGGGGTCCATTAAAATAATCTGTTATGCAAATTAAATCAATCCACAACTTCTGTTCATGCCCCAGGTATGTGTGTGTGTGTGTGTGTGTGTGTGTGTGTGTGTGTTTGAGAGTGATTAAACGAATTGTGTTATGAGCTGCCACAGTTCACAATCCATACTAGCAATTTTAAAAAATCAGGTGCTAAATCAAAGACTTGCGTGTGCAGTGTGTTCAACTAATAAAAGTTGAAACAATGTTTTCTGAACCACTTATCCTAATCAGTGTCAGGGCTCAGGTTGCCATGTCCACTGTAGGGCATACAAGCACATTCACACACACAGTCATGCCTAATTGGCAGTTTCCAGCCCACCTGATGTTCATGTCTTTGAGCCAGAGGAAACCAATGCAAGCACAGATGCCAACTCCGTACAGTAAGGACCCCAGCTGCCCTAGCTGGGAATCAATCCCAGGACCTTCTAAGTAAACTGTACATAAAATATTAATCTGGCATTGATTCAACTACAGTAACTGATCCTACTTAACTTATACCATGGAAACCTTATACTCATTGTTCTTAGGAAGTGAAGTATGGGTAAATTGTGAGACAGTGGGGGTCTCCTGAACCCTTGCACCTGTGGGTGGGATTCACACTGTGTGAACTGAGTAATGTTGTCCAGTGACACATATGACACTTATATGATATGCAACACTCTTGCTGTTTACGGCAAAATGGAAAATAAAAGCACTTAAACTCTCTGAGTCACAATAACCCACTAAAGTAGCCAAAGGTTTTAAGTTATTGCTAAAGATACTATTTGGTGACAATGAGTCGACTGAAAGAATAGAAATGGTGATCAATGAAGAGGTGAAACCATGTGTGTGTGTGTGTGTGTGTGTGAATGAAGTTTTAAGTTTCTGATTCTTAAGAAATGTTAGTACCCCTACCTGCTCAGTAAGAAGGTGTCTCTTCTGGATCTCTGGTATGGTTAGTTTGAGTCAGAGGTATTTCCCTGCATCTTCACCTTAAATGAAGCAAGTAGTACACATCAACTTATCCTGTTAATCCCAGATTTTAACAGCCTGTATTGTAATTAAGCCTTTATGCCATTGCATTTGCTATGGTTTCTTCATCTTGTTTACCACAGTGGGACACATCAGAGGCTGAATGATTTGCTTCAGGTAACTAATGGTGATTGAACACCAAATGACAAATTTGGCTCCAGGCCATCCATCTATTTTCTTGAACAAGATCTGTTCATCATTTCTATTATTTCATTCCAAAGGCACCCATCAGAGAGGTGTGTACCACTGGTCATTAAAGTTCCTGGATACAGGTGTAAGTTAAAGGAGTTTTATGAAAAAATGTTGGTTCAGGGCAAAAAACAGGA
>JBBPDA010065358.1:0-13014 GCA_037974385.1 Arnoldichthys spilopterus | reverse complement strand
AATCTCAGTCCAACACATACTAAACGAACTGGATATCTTAATGCAGGTAACAGCATGTTAATATTGGAGTCAGATTAAGATAGCGTGCTCACCGTCGTTGGTTGGGAACAAACACATAAACTGGGGGGAAAGAGGTCGAACAGAAAAACCCTACAATGTTTTTGACTTATCGTACAATATACGAACATAACTTTGATCATTTCTTTCTGAACTGGATATTGGACAGCTGCGTTATATGCATGTGACAGTGGTGGTCTAATGGTTAGGACATTGCCCTTGGGACCTGAAGGTCGCAGGTTCAAGTCCTGGTCCGGGCACTGCTGAAGTACCCTTGAGTAAGGTACCGTCCCACTACACTGCTCCACGTATTGGAAGTTGCTTGGGATAAATGCGTCAGCCAAATAACTAAATGTAGTTAAATGCAGAAGAATGCACCTGTGCATAGGCCACAGGTACACAGGGGTAGAGTCAAAGTACAGAGTGAAGTGATCAGCCATAACAATAACACTACCTGCCTAATACGGAGTAGGTCCCTCATGCTACTGAAACACCTCTGATTGTGGTGCTGTGTTTTTTCTATAAGAGTCAGTATTCACTTTTTAAAAGACAGTATATCTTCAGGGGGATCAGACCAGACAGGGTTGCTTTTACTCCCCAGATGCATCAAGGAGCCTTGGGTGCACATGACCCTGTCCCAGAATTACCAGTTGTCTATCCTTGGCTCACTTTTGGTAGGTGCTACCTTCTGCATATTTAGAACACTCCACAGGACCCGCTGTTTTGGAGATGCTGTGACTCAGTTGTCTAGTCATCAAAATAAGGATCTTGTCAAAGTGGCTCAGATCCTTATGCTGGTCCATTTTTCCAATATCAGCATCAAGATCTGACTGTTCACTCACTACCTAATATCACCCCACAAGTGCAGTGGTGGCCTACTGGTTAAGACCTTGCCCATGTGAACAGAAGGTCGCAGGTCCTGAACCAGCTACCACGAGGAGCCTTTGAGCAAGGTACCGTCCCACTGCACTGCTCCCAGGGTGATTCACATAGCTGCCCTCTGCTCCACATGTGCATGTGTGATGGGATTAATGCAGAGGTCAAATTTCGTTGGGGTGCACGTAGTGTGTGATAGATTCTGGGTAAAATCAGGCCTAACGACTCGCCATACTTTCCGTCCCTCTAGCAATTAGAGAGAGCTTCAGTGGTCATGTGGTAAATCTCGCAGTGACATGTTCTGTCTGACTGCACCTGCATCTGGGTAATGTGAACGTCTCAGGCTCAGCAGCGGAAAACACACACACACAGGAAACCGGGACAGTTAAGCCGAGAGACATTTACACAAGAGTGCGATTACGCATGTCCACAAATCTAATTTTCTCTTTCTCTCGGCCTCTCTCACTGTCCGTCTCTTTCTTACACACATGCACACATACACACACACTTAAAACTCTGATGTTTTGCTTATATGATGAGAGTATACAACCAAATCTGATGTGTATAACCATACAGGATCAGACAGCATACTGTAACCAGAGTTACACACACACAGCTAGCCATAACATTGACCTCACTGTATAGGCATGAGAGACAGAGAGAGAGAGCACGAGAGAGAGAGAGAGAGAGAGAGAGAGAGAGACTTTGACTCATTAGAAGCATTATTCAAAGATAATAAATGATTAATTTTGTTGAACTCTAAGCAGATAGATAAAGAAAAAAAGAAACAAAAAGAAAACGAAAAAAAAACAAAAAAAAACCCTGAAATATTTTCACCAGTGAACTAAGAGAACACACCCCCCCCCCACGTCAAAAAAAAAAAATAACTGTGAGCAGCACATTTCTCCTCAAACCCAGAAACATTATGGGTCCTCTTGTAGAACAGGAACTCGAGGCCTTAAAACAAACCGACCAATGTCCTTTCCTTATGATTTCAGTCTGAAAGATTTCCACACAGTCCCAGTAAAAAATTGGTCAGGACACATTTTTTGCGTTGAGCCTAAGAGAATATTTACATCCAAATATAAACAGAAAGAAACTGAACATCAACCCAATAAAGACAGAGAGGTTAGCTCCAAAAAGAGAGAGAGAGCGAGAAAGAGTTTGTTCAGTGACAACTGACAATTTGTCGTTCAGTAGGTGTGTACACGCACACACACACCCACCCACCCAAACACACACACACACCTACACATACACACACACCTTCATTTTCTGTTTCTATTTGCCTCATTAGAGACCAGACGCACTACATTCCGCTCTCTCTCTCTCTCTCTCTCTCTCTCTCTCGGTCACTCTCACTCACTACAAAGTGTGCCCAGGTCATCATATAAATTCCTCCTATAGGCTTTGTTGCACTGGTTTCAACTTTCAGACCAAACGCTTAAATGCTGAAACGCTTTTCCATGATGTAACCTGTAAAAGTCACAACTGCTCAATAAAGCCTGCACTGAGTCTTTAAACAGGGAACCCATAAGTGGCCCAGGGCTCTGGGCAGTTAGAGGCACATGCGACCATCATGCACTGACTTTTCCAGGCTTTTCTCAGTAACCGCAGCTTAAATGACACCCTGTAGATTTTGGAAATCTTGTTGTGCATGAATTTGGTTTTTGCTCCATGGCACAATGGCAGTTTTTAACACAAGACAAACCAAACATGCCACAAGAAAAGAAAAGCAGTCTTTATTCCTGGCCACTGGAATGCATGCTTGTCAGGGCTCATTGAGGGTGCATGTGTGGGCAGAAGACCAAGATGGTGAACAGATTACAGATAAATATAAGAAGAGTTCCATGACTCCAGAGTGGTTTACAACATTAACCACCTAACCTCCTACCAGTTTAAGGGGTGGTGTGGAGTCAGTGCTTTCTCTCAAACCATCTCATATGCTTTGACAGCCAAACTGGTTTCAGATGCACCAACTCTGCTGGGCTAGAACCGAGAAGCTCTTACACTAAGGTATGGAGGCGGTATTTTCCTGATCAACAAGACCACCTAAAATGCTGTGACTCCACACAGAAAGAGTTTGTGTAGCATTTAGTCTGACAAAGAAGAGGATCAGAGCCAGGAGCACCACCTGTAAAAAGATCATGTAGTCAGCCACTGTTGTTGTTGTGCCACATATACATGCAGTCACGTGCAGTGATGCAAATACATCAGTGCTCAATGATGGGCCTCTAGCCTGTGGAAAAGCAAACCAGCTCACAGGTTTGACCCCAGTGACTCTACAGCCATCCACAAGTCCAAGAGCACATAAATGACTTCACTCTATCTGGGTGGGTGGTCCTCCATCTCCAGCTCCCACACTCAGTTTGTGATATTAGCCAGCATGAGTGTCTGTTAGCTAATGTAACAGAATTGGCAGTTTTGTACTTCTCCAGGTGTGTTGAGTCCAATGACATTACCCTAGCCGTGGTTAGCAAAGATGTGGTAGTGCTTCATGTGGTTTGGAGGAAGCACATGCTGAGTCTTCACCTTCCCAGTGCTGGTGGTATCATTGAGAGAGGGAAGAACTAACTAGAGGAATTCTCAACCCCCGAATTCCACAGTTAAGGTCATCTCCAACTTAGCTGCATACATGGTAAACGATATATAAAATACTGCTTACACTTTTAATGAGTTTAGCTGTGTGTTCAATAGCTAATATTAAAAAAATCCATCAGTGTGTTACTTGCTAAAGGCTCAGTGTTTGACAGTCGGTGTTGCTATATTCCAAATTTAACATTATTTTTTAACATTATTAAAGCATTTCTTACAATATACTATACAAATGGCAAAAGAGACATACATGACTGGTGTGTTCACTCCTCCAGTCTACACAGATGAGAATATGAGCGTGTTCCTGGATTCAGAGATGAGCAAACTTTTATTTCTCTTCTAGGGTAGTGGTGGTGCAATGGGAGCTGCCCTTGTGACCTGAAGGTTGCCAGTTTAAATCCCAGAGCACCACAAGGACCACTGAGGTACCTGTGAGCAAGATACCATCCCCAAGCACTGCTCCCCGGGCGCTGCCTACATCAGCTGCCTACTACTCCTACACAGATGGGTTGAATGCAGAGGTCACATTTTATTGTGGTGCACTGTGTGCTGTGCTGTAGTGTGTTCACAATGTTAACTCAATGTATCAGAGACTGTGTGACCCCACTGCAAAGTGTGTTAGAGCTTAAAAAACATTTTATTGTGATTAAATCACAGTCCATCATATGAACCCAGATTTAAAGAACACTGTTTATTCTGTACTTTTGTTGTGTTGACACTTTTTTAGAACTTTGTCATGAATGTCTTCTTCTCAGTGAAAAGTAGAAAACCTGGAGTCAGCCATGCATTCCTGACCACACTGAATGCAGGTTGGTTGTAAATAACGTAATTTTCAGTTCCGACTTCCACAAGAATTCAATGGGAAATTAGACAAAACTGGACAGAAAACAGGGTAAACTATACTCAGTTTGAAGTCTATGGACTTTGGATGCTGATCATGACCATCTTAAATAACTGTGATCTGACAATTATGTAAATCTTGTGACAGCCCTACTTGCCTCTACCACTGTATCTGTGAAGCCAAAAAAACCTAAAAATAGCAGAGACACTCAAAAACAACAGTATACAACTGAGTAACTACAAAACCAACAACACCACTGCCCTAAACGCTTGAAGTGGAAAAGCTTTAGGTTGTTTTATGGCTCAGTCTCCTATTAGTCCCACCCTAAACCTCCCTAAACCACAACCTATCTGTGCCCGTCTGAAACCAAAAGCCCTGCCATGTGGTCCTGAGTGATAAGACAATTACCCACAACACAAAAACTTCGTCTTCACCTCTCATCCACTCACCAAAGCAGCGCTGAAGCATGTAACTGAATAGGTCACCTCTGTCACACCCAGAGTAGACAATAGAGCAAAATAAATAAATAAATAAATAAAATTTATATATATATATATATATATATATGTGTGTGTGTGTGTGTGTGTGATTTCCTATTCAATATCTTCGGCCAAGTTAAAGGAAAGCAAAGGTAAATGTGTCTTGTCTCTTTGTAGTCGTAGATTCCCACACTCCCAGAAGTCCAAAAACAGGTTTAAAACAAGCCTTTATTTCAGCAGCAAATACCTCTACAAGACTTCTAATATGGCCGACCAACCCTTTCATTCTTTCTGCATGTACACAGAGACTTCAGTGGACTTCCCTTTTAATAAAACAGTGCTCTGTGATCTGCTGGAGTAGTATAAGTATTGACCACACCCACAAATACATGCTCAGAAATGTTTACTGTAATTTATAATGATAACAATAACATACATATCTCACACACACACACATACACACACACACAAAGCCAGGCATGCAGTGTGAGAGAGCAGCTGTGTGAGGATATTGCACCATCTTGGCTCAGCCCCACGCCTCTGGCACGGAGACAGGACGATGAAGCAATTTTCCATAAAACAGCCAGAAACAAAAGTAGCATTCAGCGCACAGAGCTGGACACAGCTGCTGCTGTTAAAGCCAGACAGCGTTTGATATCCCTGCACGCTAAGAGAACAAGCAGTCACCCCCTTTCTCCCCCTCACTTTTACACCGCCGGCTTCTGTGGACCCTCGCTCTTCCTTCCCTCTCTCTCGGCTTCTCCGTTTAGTTAGACGGTGCATTAAAGGCATTAATGCTACAGATACAGCCAGAGCATTTAACCCTTAAACCCCCACTCTAATGTATGTATTTATTAATAATAAAAAATGCTATTTATATAAACAATTTGTATCATTTTATATTTATTTGTCTTGCTTTGTTGTAAAATTTACTAGTTCACTAGTTCAGGGTTATTTGTTTAAATTATTATTTATTTAACAATTTAAGTTTGTTTTTTGAGTAGTCCCTTTTCATCTCTCAGGACTGTGAGCCAGTGTAGTTTGTGTGTATGTGTGTGTGTGTGTGTGCGCGTGTGCCCAGATGTGGACATTAAATTGCCTCTTCATGCTAACAGAGTCATGGGGAAGGTATTTGGTAGGTGCAGTTAGTGGATTTTGAAAGTCAGATCAGTGCAACACTCCTAAATGTGATCACCAACTGAAAGCAATGCTGCTTTAGAATGAAATGGGCACAAGATTTTACAGTTCTCAATAGAAAATTAACAATAAAAATATTATTTTTCTATACAAGGATAAAACTGCACATTTGTCCTGATGGGAATAATAGAACACTGATTATGCTTATATCTGGGCGAAAAATATAGATTTTTTTTTTTAATTCTAGAAAATGCCCATAAACTACTGGAACAAACAGCACATGCAGAGCTCTGAGCATGCTCAGAGCCTTCTCCACTATAAGAGGGAGGGGACTGATAGGAGAGGACTGATAGGAGGATCCTGCGTCCCTCAGCTTATCTAACCCCATCACATGTCTCCAAGAACAGAACACACACCAAGAGCACAGAGGATTTCTGGGTAGAAGTTGCTTCAAGCTGATATAGAAATGGTTTTGCCTTTCAAATCCTCATTTAAAAGGAAAATTTCATTGATTTTTTATATATTTTTGTATATTTTAGTGGTTGGGAGCCATTCAGAGCAATATCGCTAATACACTATTGGAATCTGCCAGTGAAGCTACATGTGTCTTTTGGGAGTTGATGATAAAATGATGATTCAATTGGGAGAAATCTGAACAAATACGATTTTTGGGGGACAATTCTGCCTCAAAAGATCCTGCAAACTTAAAAAAATTATTTTGAAAATGTAAAAAAAAACAGCTCAAAACTCATTATACAGAGAGTTCAAAACAATTTCATGTAAGAACTTTCTGTGATGGAGCGTTTTGAGGAACCAGACACCTGGTTCCATTTACCACCACTGTAAACAATTTTGATTTTGTAAGCTTCACTCGAATAGGGCATTTCACACCAAACCCAGTCTGAACCACTCTGTTTACATCTTAAAAATTAAACCATGTATAAAATTTTAAAATCATCATGAAAGTCCTGTGAAATTATGAATTTTTAATTTTATGTAATGTTAGGCACCTGCACATTACTAAAACGCAGCACTTAAATATGGCTTAATAATACGCAACTGACTTTAGAAAACTTAAAATAGCGATGCACGACAATGTGCCTCACCTCGCCTCATTTAAAAAGCTTCACTTCTTTGAGCGGGAAACACAAAATCAAGCATTATTTTCAAAACATGCACATAAAATGGTTGCATCGCACTTTTCATTGTTGCAAAATAGTTTTCGTGGTGCTGACTGCATCACAGTTTTGTCATGGCTAAACAACATGAAGTTTCTGGGGTGAAAAACAGGTGAAGTTAAGGACACTGCGATCCCACCTCTCCTCTTTATAGTGGGGAATGTTCATCCACGGTGGTCTCCATATTAGACGTATGTCAGTGAGAGTGCAACAGGTGCAGCTGTTCACCAGCCAGCCTTGCACACACACACATACACACACAGCATATACAGAGCTGTGGCTCGCACATATACATGTGAGGCTCATCTGTTTACCAGCCAGACCCTCTCTCACACTGTGGGCAGCTAAATTGCCTTTTAATGACTGCAGGTCAGAGAACATATCACTTTCGGCTGGCACTGAAGTGAGAATCCCAGCCTGACCCCAGCTCCTGCCCTTAGCTGACAGTGAGGAATAAACGATAGGTTTTAAATGAGACCGCTGGCGTCAGAAGATCGCAATCTTCCCCTTCTCCAAACACACTGAACCTTAGAGGGTTGGTAAGGTAAATGAAAGGGCAGCCAACATTAGGAGAGGGCAACATGAGGATAAGGATAAATGACACTTTTTCTGAATGTATCATGGGTACTGTGTGTACTTCTAGAACACTAAACAGCTGCATGGACCATGAGGCGGATTTAGGCCAATACAAAGCCTACAAAAACAACAAGAACAGCAATCGAAACCACCACTTGTCGACAATCCATTATGCCATTATTTAGTGATGGATTGAAATAAAAAATTCTTGATCAAAAACAAACAGTGGGCAAACTATTTTTAAATTATTAATATTATTTCTATTATTTAAAAAAAAAAAAAAACCCATGATCATAGGCTTATTTGCCATGAGATCCAGGGTCCTTAATTGGTAACTTGTGTAACTGTTTGGTTTTTTTTGCGATTTACACTTCAGCTCTGGTGTTTGTGATTTTTTTTTCATTATAGCAAACCTGTAACTACACATGGCTTCTGTACACTTGCAGGGACTGTTTCTGTCATTCTGCAACACACGGTATATCTGCTGCCATTCAGCTGAAGAGTGAAGGAAGCAAACTTTTAAATCACTATTTTTTATTTTCATTAGGATTAGATTTATGTGTAAAAATATATAATAATATCCTAACTTAATTTTTTTGCAGTTAAAAATTTAGGCCAAAAATGATGTGGCCAAAATTCCAGTGTATCCATGTTGCAAGTCTTGTAAATGATGAAAACAAGAACACAGAAAGCACTGTGAATATCATAAATACTTTGGTGAATCATGCATCACAAAAACCTCTTTGATTATCATGATGCTACATTTTTGCTACATTGTCCACCCTTAACGATCTTCTCTCCAGTAGCTCAGTGTTGGGAATAAAATCATGGCCAAATCCATCTTTTCCTCTGTTGAACACAGCTACTCTGCTGACTGCTGTCTGGCAGGGACAGTGCATTTCATAAACAGGCAGCGTCCCAGGAAAGCATATCAACACCTCATCTACCCTTTACACACGCCAAAGCCATCACACACACACACACAGATTCTGTAAGGGCTGGAAAAGTCTTTAGATGACACCGATATTATAAGGCTGTAGTTAAAGCTGGTAAACATCACATGACAGATGGACGCCATCGCCAGATTTCCATCACAGCCACTGCCAAGCACACCTATTAATCAGTGCAGCCATAGAGACAGACTATTAGCACCTTATTAATCATAGGATTGTTGAATTACAATCTTCATACCAGGCAATGAGCCGTTAAGGTGAGCTTGAGTCTAAGTGGGAGTGTTAGTTGAGGGGACATTGGTTATAATATTCTTCATCAGTTCTACATTTTATAGATATGGATTTAGCTGCTTTCTGAGTTCTCACACTGCTGACATGGTTGTACAACCTCCACAGAAACACTGCCAATAGAATGAGATGCTCTAAAGCAGCTGCACCAGAGACTGAGCTCACCATGCCCAATGCTATGTGGTAGCTAGAGGGCTACAAGGGTATAAAGCTCTCCAGCACTGGGCTGTGGAGCATTCTGTACATTTGAGATGGGCTAGAGTGGAGTTCGTGATTCAACATCAGTACCTGAGCTTATTAATGCTGTCATGACTAAATCCAATCAAATCTTTGTGGAACAAATGCTGTTAGTGCTGAAAAGTGGAGACATATACAGTACTGTACACAAGTCTTGGGTATATCCACTGATCAGCCATTTTATTAAACATCTGCCTAACATTGTGCCCCCTTCAGGCCACCAAAACGGCACCAAGACATTTGAGGTGGTACTGTGGTTTCTGGCACCAAGCAGCAGATTTTTTATGTCCTGCAATTTGTCTGGGGGACCTCCATGGATCACACTACATTGTCCAGGACGGCCCTTAGATGCTCAATCAGACTAAAATCTGGGGAACTGGAGGCAGAGCCAACACCTTAAACTCTTGGTCATGTTTCTTAAACAGTTCCTGAACAATATCTGCAATGAAGTAGGGAGCGTTATCCTGCTGAATGAAGCCACTACTTTTAGGGAACACCACTGCCATGAAGGGGTGTACTTGGACTGTTTAGATAATAGCTATGTGTCAAAGTAATATCCACATGGTCCATGTATCTGTAGTACATGCTTTGTCTTCATACCACACATGCACCAGTTAGCCTTGGGTGCCCATGACCCTGTCATTGATTCACCAATTGTCCTTTTTTTGGGTCACTTTTGGTAGGTGCTAACTACCGCATACCTGAAACACTCCATGAGACCTGCCATTTTGGAGATGCTAACTCAGTTGTCTAGCAATCACAATAAGTCCCTTGTCAAAGTGACTTAGATCGCTAGGCTCATCCATTCTTCCTGCTTCCAGTACATCAAATTCAAGAATTGATTGTTCACTTGCTGCCTAATATAATCAAACCACTAGACAGGAGCCACTGGAAAGAGATCAATGTTATTCACTTCAGTGGGTTTTGAAGCTAGTTGTGCCTTTGGGATGTTGTAGCCTGGCTTAAGGAAGTTCACTGTTGATTGACATCACTGCATTGAATTCTCAATAATTAGAATTACATTTTATAATGCAGGTGACTTTGGTCTTGTAGACACTTCATCATTAACAACTGGAATATAATGTTAACACTGTATTTTTGACTAGTGAGTTAGCTTGTGGCTAACATTAGCTTGGGGTTAGTTTAGGTTAGGACACTGTCAGAGCCTTCATTTCAGATATGGTAGTATTATAAATTTGGATGTTCTAATAAAGAAATGATGTAGGCTTTAACATGGGGCACAATTTCAGGCCCTTTTTGAGTGAGTAAGTGATTATTTGTCATTGTAAACACACCACAGCACACAGAGAAATTATCTCAGCATGTAACCCATCTGTGTAGGAGGAGTGGACTTGGGGACCGTCTTTTGCTCATGGGTACCTCAAATGGAACATACACCAGTCTGGGATCTTAACTGACAACCTTTAAGTCACAGGAGCAACTCCTTAACTGTTACATCATCACTCCCCCGGCTGTATTTTTAGCTGTATTTAAAAAAATGTATCAAATCAAGACACCACTTTATCATATTGAGTCAAATAATGAAATTTGTGAATCATTGCACCTATAAGCCTAAAGCCACGTGTCTCATGAGTGCAAGAGTAAGAATGTTTTAGTCATAGCTTTCCCTCAAACTTTCATTACAAACGGCTCTAAAGCCTGGGCTGTATTTTCAACCAAGATTCATTTGGGGTTAAAAAAAAAAAGGTCATTATTTTCTGTTTGCTGTGCAGACTGTTAGTTAATGATAGGGTTGACGCCAAGTGTGTCTGTGTTTGTTCCAACACATCTCATCTAAAGAGCAGGCTGGGTTTCTCCACAGTGATGCAGGGCATTAAAGAAGTGTTTTAACCTGCACGGGCAATGCCTCCTGGTCTGTCTCACCACACACTTTCCTGGCACACACCAGTAAACACTGGTGCGGCAACTACGTCACACGCTCTTAACCGCACTTTTTAACACTAAACACTGAAGGCCGGCAGAAGTGGGCAATGCACCTACTGTAGCCAGTGATAGACAATGCACACTTTATCAATTTGGTAGAAAATTACAGCAGTAAAACATAACATGAGAAGAGTCGCAAATATTTGTAGATTTTCCAAATACATCATCACTGTGCATCTAAACCTTGCATCTCCAACACTGCCTTTTTGGATATTTTCATAGTGCTAGCAGCCTGTTCAGAGCAGAAAATAGTCAAAACTTACATTAACAGTTAATTATGTTTTTACTTATCCTGTAAACTTACTTTTTTGGATATATGAGGTTTTGTTCCAACCACAATAATGTCATTTGCACTGGCCTGTCTCATTGCTGCTATAACCTTAAGATTTTCTTTGAAAATTTATACAGTATGTATTCACTCTCTCTTTATTTCTCTTTCAATCAACCTATCTATTGATTAGGTGTATTTATTAGTGGTGGGAACTGTCATAGACGGGACAGTACAGTTCACAATACTTATGATATTTTTGCCACGACACAATGTTATTGCAATTCTTCATATTTAAGGCAGACAGCTTTACGTGTAAGAGTGTCTGCAGTTAGAATGGGTAATATAGGGCAGTAAGGGCCTAGTGGTTAGGACATTGCCCTTGTGAACAGAAGGTCATAGGTTCAAGTCCCGGCCTGCGTACTACTGAGGTACCCTTCAGCAAGGTACCATCCCACTGCACTGCTCCACAGGTGCTTTATATAGATGCCTGCTGTTCCACATATGCAGGTGTTATGGGTTAAATGCTGAGGTCACATTTCATTGTGGTGTTCACAATGACGAATAAGTCAATTTAACTTAATACTATAAACAATACTGTGGCAGTAACCATGTGGTTCAGACTCCAAGAGTAGGTGGTGGTATTGCTTCTAAATGCTGGTGCACAGCTAAGATTCACACTGGCTTGTTTGCTGGTGTTGCTATGATGTGGGTCATGTGAGGCCGACAGTGTATAATGACCTATTGTTCTAGAGGGCTGAGGGGGATAGTATGTTGGTGTTTTTTGTTGCATGTACTACCCACTTGAGTGTATCAGTGCGTCCGCCTTGTGTGTGATTTACTCATGGACTAAGTGTTAAATGTAAAGTAGTATAAACAAAAAAACTCTGATTGTAAAGATAATGGCCGATCTGCTATAACGTTGAATCTCCATCTGTTGTTACTTCAAGAGCTAGAAACCGTTAGAACATTAACAGTTTAACATTCCAAACCACACACGAGGGCGGAGCTATGCTATAGTGAGAGGTATTCAATGACATATATGCATATACATCACGATAACATTATTATTGTGAATTTTCTTGGTCACGATAATTGTGTAGAAAAAATCTGACATTGTGACAGTCCTAATTCAAAAAGTTGTTAAACTGTAAAAGATTAAGTACTTTATACAACAATCATCTTGTCTAAAACCTAATACTCCTAATTTTGACTGATGTTGTGGTAAGTATAGCTTTACTATCGCCTAAAAGTGGTACTAATGCACCTAAAAACAGTTAGTCAATTGCTATTAAGCATCAAGGGGTTGATGAAAAATGCGGTCTCTCTCACTGCGACACATACGTAGACACAATATCAACTATACAGTTAAATTCTAATCATGGAGAGGAATTGTAGCTGTATGTCATGAAGCCATCTTAATGATTCGGACTTCTTTTCCAATATCTCACACAATCCAGTGAACTTCAAAAGCAATGCGATCAGCTCAGACATATGTGCCAAATTAAAAGTATATTAAGTACATTTAAAAATGATCAAACATCACACACACACACACGTACGTACGTACGTACGTACGTATGTG
>JBBPDA010065337.1:0-13015 GCA_037974385.1 Arnoldichthys spilopterus | reverse complement strand
GATGGGTTAAATGCAGAGGTTGCATTTCGTTGTGGTGCTTGAGGGTGTTCACAATGACAAATATTCACTTCACTTCAGATAAAATGACTGAGAAATATGTGGAATACTAAACATTATAATAAAATAAATGTCAGAAATTTGTATTTCAGAAGTGGTGATGAAACCTCAAAGCAAATAAAGATGGGAATTTAAATTTGTCATTACAATATATTCTTGCTCACTGAAATTTTGAATAAAATGTACAAATGACCTTTGGTGAATAAGTTTTAATGCTTAAATCGCATCGAACAGGTTATGATTGTTATTAATAATAATAACAACAACAACAACAATAATAATAATAATAAAAGCTAATATGGCAAATGATTTGAACAGTTTTGTATACACTGTAGAATAAAAACCTTTAATTTATAACCTCTCATTTCTCTCTCTTTCTCTCATCTCTCTCTCTCTCTTTCTCTCTCTCTCTCTCATCCTCCCTTTGATATGTTGCAGATAATCAGGAGGTTCTGAAGATCCAGAGTGCCTTAGTTAATGATGCATTAAACATGATTAGCTCTGTTGATGACCTCAGCAGGTTTAATGGGAGCAATATGTTGAGAAATGTGCAAAGAGCCGTCCACGTTCTACACAACATTCTGCTGTTTTCTTTCAGCCACTTCAGGTCACACATTATTCCAGCTAACATTACAGTTTAACCTCATTATAGTTACTTAAATGTGTGTTTACAGTAATTATGGCATTCTGATAATTGGATCATTCCAGTAATCATAAGGCATATGAACGCAGTGTTTCTGAATTTTGATTGGCTGTTCATTCTGCGCATTCTTGGCCAGTTCCCTCTTGTTGTTAATGATGAATTTTACTCTAAACAGCTTATAAATGTATATCATGGAGTTTTTCATCATTTTTATAAGCTTCATATTGTCTCGACACACATTGTCTGTATTGCCTGCATTATTGGGATTTTTATATGTGTAAGGGTATGGTGGGTGGGGCAAGGGGGTGATGCAATAGTGCCTTTAATAAATGCTTTGTCTTTGTTCTCACCAAACTGAGAAATGACTAATTTTCTTTAGTTCATTATTTATGACGTGAGCATGTTATAGCTAACGTTAGCCTTAATAGTGCAACATTAAAATCAACATAAGCAGTCATTTTAGAGCGTACTCACATTCGGCCACCTGTGCCATAATATAATAAACTTTATTAATATTATATAGTCATAAGGAGAAGTTTAAACAGTTAAAACGCGCCACTGATGCACCGGCAACATTGCTCAAAAACAAACTCTTTTCCTCTTTTTTTGCTCACAAACACATACCTTTTTCTTTTTTTTACTATTTTTTTTATTTGCTAACAAACACACACTTTACCGGGTCTCACACTCGGGAGTGGCCCTCTCCGGCACTTGTTTCTGCCCTCTGCCTTGTGAGCTTAATGTTGCAGCTGCCATCCACCAGGTTGCGCCTCGTAGCTGCGGGGGAACGACCACCCCTGCAGGCCTGGTGTCGTACCGCGGGTGTTGGACGCCCCCTGCCGGAGGGCGCCACCCTTACAAAACTTTCAGCATGTAAAAAAAACTAGTGTTTACAGGGAGCAAACTTTAAAGTAGATTTGTACATAAATGATTTAGTTTAATTACTCAGTTTAAGATATTGGAAAAAACATTATACAAAAGTGTAAAATGTGCTATTCTTTTAGACATACATTTTGCTTAACATACTAAACACAAAAAACAGCATGAGGGCATAAAAAATGGGCAGAAACAGGAGTTCTGTAAATGATGTGGATGTTAAAGCACAATGAATAAATTCAACAAACAATCACTTCCTGCAAGGTATCACCCAAAATAATTGCTACTCACTTGTGGTGCAGAGGGGGTCCTGACGACTGACGAATAGGGTATAGTGTGCTAACAAATAATGCAGAGTAACAGACACCAGTTTGTAAATGTGAACTACAAAGTGCACTTCTGTGGCCAGTGCTGCTGATAAAATGGACAAGGAGTGTAGGCACAAGGGAAGTGACTCACATTAACCACTAGAGGGAGGTAGAGCTTTATTAATTTTGGTTAAAATATCAGTATAGTGATCCGCCCTAACATTAACACCACTGAAAGTGGTAAAGTGAATGACACTGAATAACATTGACTATCTAGTTATTTTATTACAATGGCAGCGGTCAGGGGACGGGTAATTTGGCAGCAAGTTAACAGTCAGCTCTTGAAGCTGATATGCTGGAAGCAGAAAAAAAATGGGTCTGAAAAAAGGATCCGAGCCACGTTCACAAGGGCCTTACTGTGAGGGCTAGAATCAGTCAGAAGTCAGAGCATCTCTAAAACTGTAGGTCTTGTGGAGTGTTCTATGTATGCAGCGAACCATCAACAGTGAGCAGTGTAGCAGGACAGTACCTTTCTCAAGGGAACCTTAGTGTTACCCGGGCCAGGAATTGAACCTGCAACCTTCCGATCACAAGGGAGAGCCCCGAACCACTAGACTACCAAGAGCAATGTCCTTAGCAATGTCCTTGAGGGCTGGAGTGTTGAGCACAGATCCATGGGCTGAAGCACAGCTATGGTCTTGTGTTTGTCACTTCCTTTCATTAGACCGAGATACTTTCTGCAAAAAGCTGGATCCCATCTGCCTATTTACAACAGGACTATTGCCTGGAAAGGACTTCAAGATCCATGAAATTGGACAGACCTGCATGAAATCTGCATTACTCCGAATCTATGGGTTCCACATGTGGGAAAAAAACATGTTGAGTAACTGCTGCTGCTGTCCATTTCGTCCAGCTGTTCCTCATCTTTGCTGTCACTCGAGTGGCCTCAGGGCTAACATGCATCAGTAATGAGGGAACGTCTTAGTAATGACAGAAAGACGGACTGCGGCTGTGGTAACCAATCACCCTGAAGATCTACCACCTAGCAGTTCAGCCTTGACCTTAACCCCCCACACTTAATCTAGCTAATTGTGGTGTTCAGGTGTGCTTGACAAGCTCAAGCAGGTGTGAGGGATTTGGGCTGAAGGTTAAAGAATGATCTACAAGAACAACTTGGTGAAGACTGAGGTAAAGGTATACATGTGGTTGTTTTTATTCTACAAGCACGCTGTGAAAACTTTTGGAACTGGTGAATCAATGTTGTCAGTCATTTTATGCCTGTTATGCCATCTCTGACCAAAAATGGGTGAAGAAAATCCTGTGAAATTTGGAAGGATCAGAAATCTGGTGCACACTTGGTGCCCACTGCTGTGCTGCTTTGCTCGGAGACACATTTTAATGCCTAAAATTTATATTTTTCCACAATTTTACTTCCCAGGTTTCATTTGATGGGTAAATAACCCCTCCCCTTCCCTGAACCAGTACAAACCCCATCTCATGTGTGTTGGGCTGTGTTCTATCCATATTAAAGACTTCTAGGAACTAACTTTTAGAAACATGTAAATCAATTGTTTTCATATTATGAACATCTTGCCATTTTTCAGGTCCAATATTTGTCATTTTTTACTCATTCTGGACTGCATGTGTCTGATCAAACAGAAAAAATAAGCAGTCTGTAACTGCTATGCTCAGATTGTTGGTTTGGGGCTGCAAAATATTGTCAGTAGTTGCCCCTATACTGTTTTGTACTGGCATAACTCAATGTTACAGTCTGAAATAAGCCTTCTTATACATCACTGACATTCTCATTGTTTGATGAAGATCCTCATTTGGCCCTGGGGGTGTTTCTGGGTGCTTTGATGAATCAAGGATAAATAAGCATAAATAATTTTGGTCAAAATAATGCAGACCAGTCTTTAATCATGTCACATCAAGGGTTTACTGATGGTAATATATTACAGTGATGTGACCTAATAGGAGACTGGCCTAAAGGGAAACATGTTTAAAAGAGTCATCTCTGGCATGTCAGCTTCAATTAAAACATTCCAGTGATCAAAAAGGAAAGGGAATTCCACTTGTGGACCTGCTTAAGCTGGTTTAGTTTTTTTTTTTTTGAGCTTATCCTTTTGTCTTTTCCGTTAAATAACAGGAATAATATGAACAGTAATGCATGAATTGTCAAATTTATTAAGAAAACCTCAACACTGGAATTCATGAGAGCAGATCTTCCCACCTTTTTAATTTTTAAAGAAAATTTAGGACATGTTTTTAAGTTTTATATATATATATATATGCAATTTTTACATGACCGACTGTATCTCTTTTCATTACCTAGAATTAAAAAGCAGGCTATTTTGGTTACTGTGCCTTTAAGACAGATTATACTTAACTTGGTTCTGTTCTGATTGGCTTCCCTGTATTGTGCCTCATTTAAATAAAGTGCAGACTCCATCCATCCATTTTCTAAACCGCTTCTTCCATTTCCAGGTCGCGGGGAAGCAGGAGCCAATCCCAACTGTCTACAGGCCTAAGGCGGGGTTCACCCAGGACAGGAGGCCAACCCATCGCAGGGCAACACATAGAACCATTCATACACACATTCACACAGGCCCCAATCAACATACTGCAGCCTTTGGACAAGTGAAGACTCAAACACTTTTTTAGTAAATTTAGCACTATGGGGGTGGGGCTATGCTTCTGTAAAGCAGAGATGTCTTAAAGGGGTCATACTTAAGCATGAATGGGTGGGGTTAAACTGCTGTGGGCTGAATAAGTGGATATACAATGATCAGTGATTGCATTAACACCACTGAGAGGTAAAGTGTTTATTTCATTACAATAGCATATGTTATGATGCGTGGAATATATTAGGCCACAAGTGAACAGTCAGTTCTTAAAATTGATGTGTCAGAAGCAGGAAAATAGTGGCTCTGAGGAAAATACATTTTCGTTGATGTGGGAACTTTTATTTACTCACAGCTTAGTCGACTGTTCCAGAATTCACTAACGGTGTGTGCATATATAAGTGTGTGCGCTAGAGCTCTTGGGCCTTTCACTGTGGCTCATTTCCTTGCTGTGCCTTTACCTGACTGAACAGGCCTTTCTCTGTAGCTTGTTCCTCTGATGTGCAAGGCTAACGTGGTCATATACTAGAGCTATACACAGTCCACTAACAGGCAATTCCCACCTTTCTCTCTCTTAGCAGACTGTGTTTTGTCTTGCTTGAAAGACGGATGTGTGATGAGTCTCTCGGCGAAGGCTGATAGGAACCATTGTGTCTGTGTCAGGGTATGTCTCCAAACATGCTTCATCTACGAGAGGAAACACAGGCTTTTTTGCATCTTGGTGGTAAGGACACTCATTAGGTGCTGTGGCTGATAATGGGAGCACAAAAGCCTGCCAGTTGTCATGCAGCTGAATGCTGATAAGCTAGTTCAGTGCAGGAAGCTGGATCGGGTGGGACCACTGAGTAAATTGGGTTTGTAATACCCAAAGGCTGTTAGCTTTAGTTAAAACACTTCACATCTCAAAGAAACATAGGCACACACACACAATGCTCCATTTGTGTGAATGTGTGAAAAAAGCAATCAAGTGGGAGTGCATATATAATAGAATGAAGTGCCTTGTCATTTTCGGACATTGTTGTTAGCCACTAGAAGTGAAGTGGAGGAGCTTCTTGGATACGAAGTGAATTTAGCTCAGCAACCATGAGCCATGTGCCCATTTTTTTTATCGCAATGCCGTTTGTTTTTTGTCTTGAACCCTTTGCAAAGTACACATAAAATGCAATTTCTGTCCGTTTTGGAGGGGACTCAACAGTACTATGCATTTACACCAATCACCAGTAACAAAAACACCACCTCCCTATTATTGAGTAGGTCCCTCATGCTGCTGAAACAGCTCGAACTGTGGTGCACTGTGTGTTCTGACCCCTTTCTATCAGAGTCAGCATTCACCCTTTAAACCACAGAGATAGTAGAACAGAATAGCACAGAATAAAGCAAATTTGGCCATTTTTTGAATAAAATGAAGTACGACAATAGTCACAGATTATGAAAATCATCTTTCCTCACAAATGACAGATGTAAGATGAGCTGTGTAGACTGTGTGTATGTTTAGAGAACTATGGGCTTGAAGTAAAGGGTATGTCCCCTGTCAGTTGCAGCATCTCTACAATGCCTCCCAGAACTTTGCAGCACCCTAAATAGAATCACTGGGCATAGAAGAGGTCAAATAGTTCTTTTAAATGGGATGGAGATGCCAGGGGACAAGGTCTCAGATTTCAGCCCACTTCCTATCTTTCCTTGCCAGCGTCCAACCTGCTGGGTATTCTGTAGCTCCCTCTTGGCATACTGTGTGGCAGGAGATCATTTCACAGTATCCTGTAGCTCAGGGGTAGCCTGTGCTATTTGGACAAGGTCTGGGACCGCCTTTGTGGGTGTGTTACAACCCTGTGAAACATCACCTCTAAAAATATTGTCCCTTTAGTATAGTGAAAAAAAAAATGTCCTGAGAAAAAAAAAGATGTCTACTCAATATACTGTGCTGATGCGCACATGCCCATTTGATCTTCATGTCAAAAGATTCAGCATATTCTTTTCAAATCAAGGTTATTAATAGGAAAGTGTGTTTACCCATTTACTGCAATAACAGCCTCTACTTTTCTGGGAAGGCTTTACATTGGATGTTGAAGGATTACTGTAAGGATTTAAAAACATGCCACTTTATGGAAGGGATGAACATTCGGGTCACCAGTGAGCGCCTCTTAGAGTACATGATTAAAGTACATGAATTAACTTCGGCTACTTTTTTGTACAAACCCCATTTCTAAAAAAAAAGTTGCAGTTTTTTATAAAATGCAACTAAAAAGTGTGATTTGTTAACTGATAAAATATCAGAGAAAGATTTCCATCGTTTTCAGCTTAAATGTGTTTACAAATATAAACAAATGTAGAATTTGACACCTGCAGTACACAAAAAAAAAAGTTGGGACAGAGGTGTTTTAACTTTTCCTTTTAATTATACTATTTAATTATTTTAGAAACTAAGAAGACTTTTGCAGTTGTGCAAGTGGACTTTTGCCCAATCTCACTTGATATAAGACTTCAGCTGTGGTGGCCATCGTCTGATTCTCCGCTTCATATATCTTCATACGTTTTCAAAAGGAGACAGATCTAGATTGCTCTCAAGTCATGCTGTCTGTCTATGAAGCTATGCTTTGCTTTTGTAACACATGCAGAATGAGGCCTGACATTGTCTTGCTGTAACAACCATGGCCATGGCCTTGGAAAAGACGTTACCTTAACGGTAATGTGTCTCTCTAAAATATCTTTACACCCATGCAATTGGCACTCTCCATACCATGACAGATGTTGGCTTCTGCACGTTTTGCTGATAACAGTCTGGATGGTCCATGTCATCTTTGGCACGGAGAGCTCAAAGTCTATTTTTTCTTGAAAACAAGCTGAAAGGTGGACTCATCTGACCACAGCACATGGTTCCACTGTGGTCCATCTGAGATGAGCTCAGGTCTTAAAGTTTTCATGTGGTGCCTTCTAAGGCTAGAAGGTTTCTGGCCTTGTCCTACAGAGATTTCTCAAAATTCCCATAATCTTTTCACAATATTATGCACTGTAGATGATGAATCCTCAATTCTTCGTTATCTTGTGCTGAGAAATGTTCAGTTTGAATGGACAATTCTCTCATGAGGTTTGACACAAATTAATAAGTCATGACCCATCTGTGCTTATAGACTTTGAGAGTCTTTGGTGGATGCTCCTTTTATACCCAGTCATGATCCTTTCACGCTTCATGCTCAGCTTGTGTAATGTTTTAAAACAGCATAATTGATTATTCTATAAACTTTTCGCTCTTATTTTGAGCTGTCCCAAATTTTTTGAGTGTATTGCAGGCATCAAATTCTTATTTTGTTTATATTTACCAAACTGAGCTGATCAGTGAAAACACTGGAAATCTTTTCTATTAACTTTATTCGGTGAAATAATAGTTCAAGAGAGTTAACAAATCACATATTTTTGTTTTTATTGCATTTTGCTAATAAAAAATCAACACTTTTAGAAATGGGGTTTTGTAGGAACAGTTCACATTATAATTCTCACCATGCTTTAGGAAAAGTCTAATTAACAATGTATAAAATTACTCATTTGTGAAGATTTTTTTTCTGGGTGTTGATTTTGTATGTTATGATTAAGCATGTTAATGTCACTCATACATATGTCTAATATTTATGACAACAGCTGTTTTACACATTTCTGTTCCTGAAAGTATGGTGAGTCAGTGTGCTTATTTGAGTTGAGGGGTTTGATGCTTTACGAATGTGACACATATTCGAGCAACAATTCCCGAAAACATTTAAAATCACATGCCTTCTGTAAAAGGGAAATGTCAAAAACAGTGCAAAATTCCTGCAGCAAAAAGCTGCCTTATCTTTTCTCTGGCTCCTGAGACCCATGTGGTGCAGATAAGACCAGCATCAGTTCTCAGAGGTCAGAGGCCGTTGTTGGCATGAGGGAGGCCCAGCCACATCTAGGCCTGCTGAGAAGGAATAAAAACAGGAAAGACACGGACATACACAAGACTGTTCAGACTTGTTCCAACATGGTCACTAAGTGATACGATGAAAGTGGAGACAAAAAAGAGCCATTGTTTCAAAGAAATCACTTGAAAAAACATTTGCAAAAAACATACGTAATTAAAATTCAGGTCAGATCTTCATTTGGAAGGTTTCTTACAGGAAATGCAGGCTTGTCAGCCAATCTCTGCTAAACAGAGGGATTGGTGATTAAAAACTTAAGAATTTGATAAAAAAAACTTTGACATTTATCGCTGAGCCCAGTAATGATCTCAAATGATCTGGGTGTGTGTAAGTGTACCTAGTCCCAAGTGCTGTGCTGTTTTGTATGAGCCTGTTTTCCATTCTGATTAGTGTTTAACTGGCAAACACACCTGTGCTCTAAACACATCCATACACTTTACAAAATGTGGTCCACAGTTTTTGCTTCCCAATGTAGTAAACCTGTTCCATTCTGGAGGTTTTTCTGTTTTGTATGAAGACTGTTTAGCTAATTGTGCACCTGTTTTGGTGTCTGTCAGCTCACAAAATCAGCACTTTGGGCCCCATCTTGATTATCTAATTCAAAGAACAGAACTAACATTTAACAACAATAGATTTTCTATTTTGACAGATGACAAAAATTAGACTTTGCACCAATGCAAAGTATAAAAAGGTTGTCCTAACCCTCTTAATTATTCAGTTGTGTTTTGGGCTTAACATGCAATAAACCAGAATGGCTCATCACCTCATCTTTAAAATGAACAGGTGCATGAGCTGTGGCGCATTGCTATAATGATGCTGGGTTTACCTGACATGTCAGTTTTTGGCAAGGAAGCAGACCTGCTCGTACACGAAGTGAAAATTCACAGCACATCATTCACGGGTGCAGCACTGTTCCACAAGACATTGGAATGCTGTCAGTGCACTTCAAGCATGCACCGGTGACTATAATGAGCATTGTGCACCTGCACGTTACTAAAACCTGCCGCTTAAATATAGTTTAATAATAAGCCACTAACTTTAGTTGTGGTCTTTGGTCAAAAGCGCAATCTCACTGCCTTAAATAGCAAAGCACCCACAATGGGCCCTGCCTCGCCTCACTTACAAAAATCATTTGTCATTTTGAAAACGTGCGCTCAGCGTAAAATAGAGGAATGCCCTGCTATTAAACTAGCAAAACGTCTTTGCATTGCACATTCCACTGGTGGCTTGATTTGAAAGGACCGAAGTAGCCAATAAAACTAGGAGACCGTGCGATCTGAATAAGCAGTAGACCCCAGCATTTGCTGTAACCGTGAGGACACTGTGCAGTGCCAGCATTTTACAGTTTTTTCAGAGTGTGATATGTGACTCCCAGGAGACTGCAGCAAAGACAAAAAATGATTCCCACAGCTAAACCATGAGACCTGACAGCTATGGAACTGGCATATTGTAAAGGGCATCTTACATCAGAGGCCAGAATTGGAACATAACCAGGAGTTGGCTTTTTGGATTTGTCTTTATCTTGACAGCACGGCTTTAATGGGGAAATTCAAAGCTGCTTTCAACCAGAGGGAGAGCATCTGCCACACAGACTGAGATGCATGAAAGATGCCTGTTGAGAAGATCAAAGCAGCCTTGCATGATTCATGACCTGTTCCTCATGAGTCCAACACACTGATGGTTCAGAAGATTGACATATTAAACACATCCATGAGTGACCGAAACACCAGTGCTGCACTCTCTGGTTTTCTTCTGATGGAATGTAGTTTTATTTTCGTTTGGTTAAGGCACGAAACGCACTGCAGCTGTTTGTCCTGGTGTTGGGACAAGTGTTAACATGATCGTCCAGATGGTTCTCAGTTAGGGTTCATTATACACCCCCAACATTTGGAGGATAATTAAATTATTGTGTCTATTTTTATCTGAGCTGGGGTAATACAGCATGAAATAGGTGTTAATTATGTGATTACTTCTGTTATCTGAAATTCTCAGCAACTGGCAGCAAAAAATCTGCATCAAAATGAGCTGCAACAATAAAAGAATATCAAAGGTGACCGCTGTTTCTCAGTGTTTGACATAGGTTACAGCAGGACACCCTCATTTATGGCCAAAGTTTGCAGTTTTGCATGTTCGCAGTTTAAATAAAAAACATATTATATGTGTAATTATGTAACTATATTTAGTGTAGTGCAGTGTTTCCCAAAGTGTGGTCCACTGCACCCTGGTGAGTGATTGCGGTACTGCAAATGGGCCACCAACGGTAATTTACAAAAAATAAGTTTTTTATATTTTTACATTAAAAATTTTTTTAGACTTACATTAAAATAACCATTACAAAATTATGACTAAATATTTACATACAAAAAGTAATTTAAACTAATAAAACAAAGCCATGGAAATTAAATTCCATTACTTTTCATTTATCTGACCTATTTTTGATCCAGGAACTTCTAGTTATTGATGGAAAACTGTAATTCATGGATAGACTGTGTGCTGATCAAAGTCTGGGTGGGCCACAAAAAAATGTGGGCCACTGCAATCGTAAATTTGGGAATAGCTGGAATAGTAAATAGTTTAGCATTGTAGAACTAGCCAGTAATTTCTCGCTTTTTGTTAGTCCCATTTATTTCATACATTTATTTTAGGTGGACAGAATGGTTACAGATACTAGATTTGACAAGCTCGTTCAAGAGAGGTCTTTGCCCACGGCTTGCCCAAGGCAGGTTTACCGTTCAGACAACCTTAAACAAGTTTTATAATCTCTGCATCAGAACTGCATTTCCTGCCTGGGCTCAGAAAGCCATTTGATTACCACAAATAACATTAGTTAGGTCATCAAGATGGAGTTTCTAGCATGAGTTTGCCATCTGGAAAGATTTCAAGAGATTTTCACCTTTTGTGTATGACAAAATAATGAAATTAACAGAAAAAAAAATCCTCACATTGCCTAGACCATTGGTTCTGATTAGATCTGCACTGCAGGGATTCCCCTTCCCAGAGCTTGCACTCAAACACTTGCCCAGTCTCCTCCAGTGCTTTGGATAGACTTATGTAAGTGAACGTGTTTAGCTGTCTGCTACACTAGTATGCTTGGAGTTCATTCTAGGCCCTGGGCTAACATAAAGCCTTGCTTTAGTTTACATGCTCACAATTAGACGGCTTGCACAGAAAGGTCATTTTCCCAGTCAAAGCAGTCTACCCTGAGAAACCTCTCGTCTCAGAGGAATAAGTTATGGTTTTACAGAGCAGTAACATGTTCACGGAGTGAAAGAAATGTCTCTGTTGCGTGTAGCCATGAAGGCTTTACTACTGTAAATTTACTTGCCCCTGTATTTATGGTTTGTCATGAAGGTCTAGTAAATTTTTATGCCTGCAAAGAAAATAAACAGCATAGGGAAAATGTTCTAGAGCTAGAAATAAATGATTAAGTTACTTTCAGATATTAATCAGGCCTTGTCTGTAGGTCACACAGGTAGATTGCCATTTCAAATGCTCATATATCTACAAAGTCAGAACACAGTGTCGGGTAAGTATGCTGCGCTTCTATATCAGGAGAAAGAAAATCTATGATGCAAATAAGCCATTCCTCAGCTATTTTAAATCAATTGGACCCTGCTAAGCTGCTGACTGCTTTCTCAGCATGATGGATGGCTCTGTTAAAAAGAGCTTCCCTATCATTATTTTCCACGTCGTTGCTTTCCTTTTTGGGAGGGATTTTTCATGGTTATTAATACAAAAAAAAACACTAAAAAGCCTGAGATGTTTAAAAAGTTCTAAATCGCAATGCACAAATACACTGCTTATAGTTGTGTTCCTGTGCTTCCTCTACCAGACAAGAAACTCGTATTTCCAAGTGCATACATGTTTTTCTACTTTTGTTAGGTCCTAACTACTGCATACCTGGAACTCCCCAAAATCTGTCGTTTTGAAGATGATTTGACTCAGTCAGAATGACAACAAGGCACTTGTCAAAGTGGCACAGATCCTTATGCTCACTCATTTTTCCTGCTTTCAGCACATAATACTGTATTTACCACTCCCCTGAAAAGTGTTGTCAGTGGTGTTAATGTTATAGCTGATCAGTTTATTTGTAAATTTGTTTGTTGGCTTTTTCTGTTGTGGTCATGACCTCCAAGATCACCCACACTTTTAGCACAGTCCAGTGTACTACCTCACTGGACATGTTGCACAGTCCTAATATTAATTCTCAGAGAGTAAACAGCACTCTGAACTTCATCTATGTCTACCTCCGAACTGGCAAACAAAGACTGCTCTGTAAATGCATTTGTCACTTTAGAAAAAACTATCAACCTTAAAGCCCTTTGGAGCACTGATGCTCCAAAAATCAATTTCTGTAACTTTATAATACTCACCTTAAATACAATATCAGTATCTCAGGGATGTCTGTCTACTGGCGTATATGTTGTCCTGTCTTCTTGTCCACCTGTACTGTGTCTGTTGAACCTTGTGTTTGATGTAGGCGAGTGTCGACGTGTCGTCAAGGAGAGGTCAGAATTACACCGTAAAGTAATTTTAAAAGTTTTATTTAACAGAGAGAGAGAGGTGTCTATCTAG
>JBBPDA010065326.1:0-13015 GCA_037974385.1 Arnoldichthys spilopterus | reverse complement strand
CCTTGCTCAAGGGTACCTCAGTAGTGCCTGGGCTGGGACTCGAACCTGAGACCTTCAGGTCTCAAAGGCAGTGTCCTTACCACTAGGCCACCACTGCCCTATAACAAGTGTCTTGTGCTGTAATTGGTAAATTAAAATGAGGCTTAGCATCTATACCCCCAAATCAGAAAAAGTTGTGATGGTATGGAAAGCGCAAAAAATAAAAATAAAGTAGTGATTTCTAAATTTACTTTGACTTGTATTTTATTGCACACATTATGAACACAAATATATATCAAGTTTTGTCTGGTCAACTTTATTTCATTTGTAAATATACATCCTTTCCTGGCATTCTGACCTGCAACACATTCCAAAAAAAAGTTGGGACAGGAGCAATTTGGGGCTAGTAATGAGGTAAATTGGTTAAATAATGATGTGATTTTAAACAGGTGATTATAATTATGATTTGGTACAAGAGCAGCATCCAAGAAAGGTCTAGTCCTTTAGGAGCAAAGATGGCCCGAGGATTGCCAACAAATATGTGAGAAAATTATTGAAATGTTTAAAAACAATGTTTCTCAAAAAAACATACAAAGAGATTTGGATATTTCACCTTCAACAGTGCATGACATAATTAAAAGATTCAAGGAATCTGGAGGGATTTCAGTGTGTAAAGGACAAGGGTGCAAGCCTAAGCTGAACAACCATGATCTCCGATCCCTCAGGTGGCACTGCATCAAGAATCGTCATTCATCTATAAGTGATATCACCACATGGGTTCAACCCTACTTTGGCAAACCTTTGTCAAGTACCACAATATGTAGTTGCATCCACAAATGCCAGTTAAAACAGTACTGTGCCAAAAGGAAGCCCTATGTTAACAGTGTCCAGAAGCAACGCCAACTTCTCTGGGCTCAGAGGCATCTGGGATGGACTACCACACAGTGTAAACATGTACTGTGGTCAGATGAATGAGTATTTCAGGTATTTTTTGGGAGAAATGGACACTGTGTGCTCCGGACCAAAGAAGAAAAGGATCATTCAGATTGTTACCAGCAAGTCCAAAAGCCAGGGTCTGTCATGGTATGGGGTTGTGTCAGTGCCCTTGGCAAAGGTAACTTGCACTTCTGTGATGGCACCATTAATGCTAAAAAGTACATAGAGATTTTGGGGTACAATACGTTGCCTTCAAGATGACATCTTTTCCAGGGAGACGCCCATGGATATTTCAACAAGACAATGCAAAACCACATTCTGCACACATTACAAAGTCCTGGCTGCGGAGGAAGAGGGTGCCTGCAGTCCCGACCTGTCTCCAATAGAGAATATGTGGCACATTTTAAAGTGCAAAATACAACAACGAAGACGCCATACTGTTGTTGTAAATGCTTTACTGTCCCAACTTTTTTTGGAATGTGTTGCAGGTCTGAATGACAGGAAAGTATGTATATTTACACATGAAATGAAGTTGACCAGACAAAACATGAAATATTTTGTGTTCATATTGTCTGCAATGAAATACAAGTCAAAGTAAATTTAGAAATCACTACTTAATTTTTTTTATTATTAAAGGAGGAGATAAAAAGGCAGCACTCTCTCTTCCATGACAAGGGTTAATAATGGGTACTGTAGAAGAAGTAAAGTCTGATTAACAATTATTGAACTATTTCTATCATAAACAAAGATTAGCTCCTCTTCGTGGCATATCAATAGAAAATTATTTATCAAATATCAATATCAAATACTTTCCTTGCACAAACGTCCCCTAAAAACATTTTCCCCATGTAAAAAGTGTAATTGCTAAGGTGTCTACTTTTCTAAATGAGCATGTTCCTTAAACATCTCTCTGGATCTGCCTGTGGAAATCAAACTCTCATTCATAGAAGAAGGAAAAGAAAGAGAAGAGGGACTATGAGTCAGGAGTGAGGGAATGCCACATTCCTCCAAGCCCTGCACTGCATGGTACACCATGTCCTTGGATTACTACAGCCAGACATCTTGATCAAGTTTATCCTGACACATCACTCACCCAGGCCCCGCATCTCTAAACACACAGAGGTGTGCACACACACATACACAGACACACATATACATGCTTGTGTAACACACAAATCTTGTTTACATGGCATGCAGAGCATATTTGTCATACAGCGGTAAATTTCAGTAACAAATAAATACAGAAATAACACTGTGCTACAGATTAATTTGAAGATTAAAGATTGCTCTTAAATGTACCTTCAGTTGTGTAAGAGTATTTTTCATTCTCTGTTAATTCTGGACGGATTTTACACATACGGTGTCATCTACACTGTGATGTGTTGACCCTTAAGAAAAAAAATACATTCATATTGAAAAATAATGTATTGAAGTTCACTTGAAAATGGTAAAACATGGTCACTGTAGGATAATTAACAAATTAACATGTGATCTTGCTCTCACGCTTTTTGAGTAAGTCTGCTTCTGCAAATTAAGAAAAAAAATTTATATTAACCTACAAACTCTGAAGATGAAAAAAATATTTTGAGAGAATCTGACACAGTACATTGAGAAACAACCTGGAGGGATGAGCTGAATGCATTTGGAAACTGTAAAGTTCCTTTTAATTCCACCGTGCACATCCTGGTTACTTTGGAATGGTATAACTGTATGATTAGGAACGCTATGATTTTGAGTGTAACCTCTCAGCTATATGCAGTGCATCAAAGAATGATTGTGACATTTCTGCCACACTGCACACAGAAGCCGCAGAGTGAATAACGAAGCAGTCGGTTGTTCCAGCAGAGATCACAAAACCAAAAGAGTTTCAATATGTGCTTTTCACAATAGGTTCACAATGTTCTCTTCTCTGTCTCTGAGCACCAACTATGACAGCCATATGAGTTCCAGAAATAGAACATGCTTTTAACATACATTAAATTACACAGTCTGCATTTGATGGACTTTGTTATAAATCCTATTAATCATCATTTTTAAATATCTTTTATTTTTATTTGAATACAGTGATTTGTAAATGCAGTCCAGACGTCTGTAGAAACCTGCCATATATGCTCAATATGCAACTTGTGTAGGGCCCCCACCTGCCTCTCTCCCTAATTTTCAGTGTATAGACTGAAGTTTACCCTGTCAATAAATTTAAACAACAGTTGCACCTATGAGGGAATTGCCGATGTCAATATACATTTTTTTCAGGTACATTTCTACTGATACCAGTTTACTGGCATTTCATTTTTAGTTATTACCTTATAAATAAAGTAAAATGAAAGCATTTTTGCACAGTACACTTAAGTAATACCTAATTATACAATAATATAAATCCATCCATCCATCTCCTAAACCACTTCATCCATTTTGGCTTGCAGGAAGTTGGAGCCAATCCCAGCAGACTACAGGGCAGAGTACACCCAGGACAGGAGACCAACCTATCGCAGGGCAACACATAGACATACAACCATTCACACACACACACTCATGGGCAATTTAATACACCACCCCCTAAACTATGGATAGAGCTCCATCACCCCAGAGAGCGCAGTTCTACTGTTCTATGGATGAACACTGGAGGGCTTTGTCCCTCTCTAGACAACATTTGGTAATGGACATGGTGACCTTGGGCATGGATCATTCATGGCTGCTCACAAGCATCTCATTCTATTTGCAATGCTTTTTATATTGATTATATAAGTTATGTTTATGCAGTTGAACACTTGTGTAAACGAAGGATGTACCTTAAAGCAGCTGAATTCACTCACTAAAAGGAATGTCTGGATACTTCTGGTCAGATAGTGTAGATGACACTATATGAAAGTGACTCTTTTTGTCATTGTGAACACACTCAAGCACCACAACAAAATGTGATCTCTGCATTTAACCTATCACAGGTGCACACGTGGAGCAGCGGGCAGCTACCAACAGTGCCCGGCGAGCAGTGTAGCAGGACGGTACCTTGCTCAAAGTAAACCTCAGTAGTGCCCGGGCCTGGACTCGAACCGGCGACCTTCAGGTCTCAAAGGGAGTGTCCTAACCACTAGGCCACCACTGTCCTAAAAAAAACAGCGAAGAGTGCGAATGCAGTCTCCCACTGTCAGAATTCATGTAGTCGAGATTCCCACATTTGGGGAAATCGCAAGGGTCAGCACAACTGAAGTGCAATGCCAGAGCCTTACTCTGGGCGAACCACCTTCGGCAGCCTCAGAAGTGGGAAGGATATACAGCACATAAGGTTACAGAAATGCTTTGCAAGTTGCTTATAATTACATTTCCCACAGAGAGATTTTTGCATCCCCAAACATATTGAGTAAGGCAATACATTTTATTTATACATTGTAGAAAAACACGTTTAACCTTTACAGTTGTGATGCAGTTATGTCCCAAAAGGTTATGGCCCTTTGAAAAAGCCTCTCCAAAAAAGCTTTTTAGTTTTACTGTTTTACCTTGCAAGAGGGAAAGTTTGTTTTAGCATGTGCTCTGCACACAAGTCATGTATATATGCTTCATTGGGAACTTTTCAGCCATGCTAACTTGCAATACATATTTGAGCAAAAGGCAGTGCTGACAACTGTAACATTACCTGCTACTTTAAGCTCTGCTTTCACAAGTCATTAAATTGGTTTGGAAAAATGTACACTCAGTTCATTCCCGTCATATTAAGTCTACATTTCCACCCACATTTCTCCCAAAATTTCTCATGGATGTCTCTAGCTTTTCACATCAGAAGATCATGCTTGGATGATTGCTTCAGTCCAAAATACCTCCTGGATCTCATCACTGGAATAAGGTCATCTTGTGCACCTAGCATCCATTTGAGTAAATTTGAATTTTTCTATATGTGTACAACACTCACAGTATTATTTTTTATATTATTGTATTTTAATATAGATTAGAACTACATGAACATTAATATAGATTTGTCATATATTATGTGTAGGTTCATTAAACCTTAAAAAATGGTCATTTATTGAGTTTCTGTACCAATTCTATTCAAAGGTTCTAAGGGGACTAAACATGGTTCTTCTATGGCTTCACTCTGAAGAAACCTATTTGTGGTAACTTTATTTTTATAAGTGCAGCAGGTTATGGGTGTGATGTGTGTGCATAGATTATAGACTGTCCTCATGCCTGTAAAGTGCAGAGAAATAATAGAATAGTGCAAGGCTAGCTTTAATCATACCGTTCCTATAGAATCCCTCATTTGTTTGTAACAAATCAGCTAACACAAATGCATAGGCAAACAGCCACTGCTGCTTTCACTCAAATTTAACTCAGAAAAAACCCAAAGCAGGATTTTTTTCCCCAGCTAATATTTCTAAGGCGCTCAGGGGTTCTTTACTGCCAGGACTGTAAAGTCCTGTGTCTTTTCTGGGCTCTGTGCATTAGCCAGCATAAACCATTTGATTTAATGTCTGTCTGAAAGTGCAGCTGCCAAAAGCCATTGTGAAAACAGACCATGGACTTGCTGGAGGAGATATGAGCCCATGCTTCATCACTGGTGTGATATACATATGCAGTTTCACACACTGTTATCAGTTTGCAGGGTAAAGATTTGATGAGCAAGGAGAACCCAATAAACATGTTGTGCAGAATGCAAACACAATGATCAACTTCTTTAAGACTTTGAAGTTTCCTTTGGCTACACTCTTAAAAATAAATGTGATTTATAAAAAATCTCTCTTGATCAATGCCATAGAGCAGTGGTTCCCAAACAAATTCTCTGCTGTGTATCTTCTCTCTACCATTAAACAAGCATATATGCAAATTTACCTTAAATTTATGATGTGTTGATACAACACATCTTATTTACAATAGATATGTTTTGTTGAGATAAAAAGTTAGAATACTGAATAATATTTAATGTAATAGATGCCTTTTTGTTACTTAGGGTTGCTCAGTTCCATATGTCTTAAGTCAACTCTGATTCAGATTACAAGTAATGGGAATTGAAAGAGTTAATACCAAGAGTCAATGTTCAGCTGTTAAGTCACGAGATCCAGCAATTGTTTCCAGATTCAAGTCTCTATGTGTTTAAATTGTGGTATTTACAAATTTCTTACTAGTTTAAGATATTTAGGGAAATGTACTAATAAATAATACAATTACAAGAAATATTACTTCGCAAATGTTACTTACTCAACACCTTAGCTGAGTGAGGAGAAGCATTGTGCACACCTAGTCAGAAGGTTAAGTAAAGTGGTCTTCAGGAATAGCGATGTTGAAGTTCTTGAAATAACTGCTCTATAAAACTGACTTCCAAGTTCAAAGTAACTTGTATAGATGAGAACTGTATTGAGCTTGATGCTGCGTAATATCAGAAATCTTTTGTTTTCATTACAGGTAGTTATAGCATTAAGAGTGGAAGATTTACAAAGCTAAATTTCTTTTTTTTATTTCGACCTTAAATGTGGCAGCAGTTATGTAGCTTTTGGATCCAGAAATGCCTTTAAGGCACACATTGCATTGAACTTAGCAAAATGATAAAATATTTTTTAGACATCTTAGACATTTTTCTGAAAAATATACAGTGATTGCACAACTTATGCAATTTCCCAGTTGCAATAGAGTCTCTGCCAGAGCATTGCTAAGTGGTTGCTATAGTATTCCCGGTTGTTGCTAACATGTTCATTAATGCTTGGATTGGTATCTCTGGGGTGCTAGGCTCTTGCTAAGAGAGAAAGTGAAAGAGATTGGGAGATAGAGAAATAATAAAGAAATAATGTTGCAAATTTAGCACAGTAATATTCCACTAAGCATTCAGTAGCAATACAGGCCAAAGAAGTATGTGAATAAAATGATAAGAGCTCACAACAACCACAAACTAAATCAGTGCAACAAGATGTCTGAGTGTGAAAACCCACAAAAGAGCTTACACATACACTCACAATTTAGATTTGCAGTGCCATGGCAGAACCAATTTGGTTGTCAATAAGTTTTTCATACTCAAAAATTTCTTTTTCAAAAAAGTATTTTTTGATGACATTGCTCAAAGGACCCTTTGTGGCACCATTATAACAATGTCATCAAAATATATCATATATGACAGACTAAATATCTTGTGCTAAAATGCTTTTTTTTGGCAGGACATTTTCTTAACCTATGATCACGCAAACAGCACTTGTTTGTGTTAAAAGTCCATATTAAACTCTTGCTTAAAATGAGGATCACGTCCATCATAACTGGATGTTTTGTGACTGGACATTATTTTGTTGACCAAGTAAAACCAAACTCTCTATACTATATATCAGCACTATTAGGGCAGACCCAGAAATAATAGTGGAAATTCAATAAATAATGTGTTCAGACCCCAAATGGCCACAAAGAGTAATGCAAAGGTTTGATTAAAGATTTCAACCACAGAGCCAAGTTATTAATCATTTAGTAATCTTTATTTCCAGAACAACCACTGTAGCTGATCCATGTGAAAAGAGTTTGAAGATTTTATTCACTGCCTGTCTGGGAAGTGCACCCCTTTGTTCTACTGTTGCCCAGGCAATGACCCATTTGCCCTCTTTTGAACAAGCTGCCTCTCTGAAGATTTTTTAATAGCTGGTATTAGCAATTAGTAGCACTAGTACATGATTGCTCAAGTTAGACCAAATTAAACAGACATATAATTTCAATCAACCTATTAGTTAAGTGCACAGTACACAGGCCATACACATGTTTCCATGGATTTCTGCTTAGACCAGTTCTTAGACAATTATACGTCCTTGCAATCCTCAGCAGCCAGTTGGCTCTGCATACCATTCACACAGTAATTGGCTACTTTAAATGTCAATGTTAGCTAGCTAGTCAGAAGAAAATTAGCAATTAGGATTGGGAAATAATGTTGCTGTCCAGAAAAAAAACTATATCCATTTTTGTTGTTTGCGTTTTTGTACATCAGAGTGGCATTTACATTGTCTGAAGCTTTTATGATTAATTGATTCTAGTGATGAACTGTCAATGAATTCCAATGATGAACTAAGAAATTCTCCAAAATCACTTGTTCTAACATGTTCTTCCATTATCTTCCATTAGAAGTAAAAAACATAAAGTTACTATTTTTGGAGATACTTGTTTTTTCTTGGACAGCAGTGATACGTTGTATTACAGTTAGTGTAAGCTTCAAGCTAACTTTTTATCATTTGTTAGCAGAAGTTAACTATCTAGATATTAACATTCTACTAAAAGCAATTCCTTCAGGAGTTGGGGTAGGGCGGGCATGCACACTGTTGTTTAGTGTTTTTCTTATGGTGGACTAGTGAATATTAATAGTAGCCAATATGAGAGAGACCTTTAGATGCTTAGAAGTTACAATGGGTTGTTTTATGACCTTGCAAACCATTACATGCTTTGTTTTGGGAGTGATCTCTGTTGGTCAAGCACTCCTGGAGATGATCACAATGATCTTGAATTTCCTATTTGTAAGCAACCTGACTGGATTGGTAGGGTTCAAACACTTTAAAGATGGGTTTGTAACATTTAGCAGCCTGATGATCAGCAACTCTTTCTCTTTAAAGGTCCTCAAAAATCTCCTTTGTTTGTGTCATGATACACTTTCAAAAACATATTTTGAAAATCAGATTTTGATAAAACTATTTAAAAAAATAAAACATAGCACATGCTTATGATTAATTGTCATGTCATTGAATAAAAACATTTTAATCTAATTTCACCATGAAACTAAATGATAGCTCTAGAGTTTCAGGCAAGAGGAAGGCAAGATACCAGCTAAAATCTATCAATATTTAAAAAGCAATCCTACCCCCTCTCAGTGCAAATTACTATCAGCTGGTTTAATCCCAATTAATGTCTTATAAAAACGGTTTCTTATTACCAAGATGTCAAACAAGAAGCACCTCATGATGGGTAAAACCAAAGAGCTTACTCAAGACCTTCACAACCTGATTGCTGCAAGTGGAAAGAACATCATTTCACTATAAACAGAGGACAGACAGAGGAGTCAGAAAGATAATCAGAAGAGCCAAGGACCACTCATGGAGAGCTTTAGAAAGTCCTGGAGTTAGCGGGTACAGTTGTTTCAAAGAAAACAATAAGTAAAGCACTCAGTCATCATGGTCTCTATGCACGCTCAATGTGCAAGACTCCACTGATGAAGAAAAAGCATGTTAAAGCTCATTTAAAGTTTGCTGCACAACATTTGGACATGCCAATGAAATACTAGGAGAAAATAGTCTGGTCAAATGACACCAAAATTTAACTCTTTGGATGTCATAACACACACAATGTTTGGAGGAGAAATGGCACTGCACATCACCCCAAAAACACCATACCAACAGTGAAGTTTGGAAGTGTAAACATCATGGTTTGGGGCTGTTTTTCAGCATATGGTAATGGCAGACTTAATGTAAATATAGAAAAGATGAATGGAGCAATGTGTCAAGACATTCCTGATAAGAATTTGCTGCCAGTGCTGAAGATGAAATAAGGGTGGACATTTCAGCAAGACAATGATTGTAAACACACAGTCAAGGAAACTTTCAGTTGGTTTCAGAGAAAGAAAATAAACGCTGCTAGAATGATACTGTCAGTCACCGACTTGAATCCAAACTTCAAGATTTAAACACAGTTTGTGTAAAAAAATGGGCCAAAATTACACCTGAGCAATGCATGTGACTACTTTCTCCATAAAGGAGGCATCTTGAAACTCTCACTACCAACAAAGGCTTTTCTATTAAGAGTAATTTCACTTTATTTTGATTACATTATATGTGTGGATTACTTGTTAAGAACATCTGGTGTACATTTCATGTCAGTAGCCCCATTAGAAATATATTTCCTGAGAAAAATGTTGACGCATTCAATACTTATTTTCCCTGCTGTATAACATAAAAATACTAGCTAAAAATACTACATGGGTGTGAAATGGGAGGGCCCCTCATGAGGATAAGGGTTCCTACATCCCTTCTGCCAATCTATTCTCTTCTCCTCCGTATCCTCATATGCGCATTGGCCCCTATCTATCTATCTCTTCATAAAATCCGCTCTGCCATATCTTCCTTCTTTATCTTCACCTGTGTATTGACCTCTGCTCAGACGTTCCTTATGCCTTATAATTTTTAAGTTATTTTTTTATTTTTTTTGCTTGACGTTGCTTGCTTTGACCAAACATGTTCTTGTTCTGACCAATCAAAAATGACCACATGTAAAAAAAAAAACCTCCAACTATAAAACCACCACCTGGTCTCTGGAATGTAGATGTTGATAAGAGCTGCCTGTTTGCTGTGGGGTAGAGAAGTTTTCTCTTAATCAAAGCAAAAAACTTTACAGAGCCAGAATTCATAGACTAGCTTTTTGCACTATGAGAGGGAGGAAAATAAATGTAACAAAAAAAGTAAACACAATTTGGTCTAGCCTTATCTTGTACTTACATGAATATTCCCTCATTACTAGTGTCATGCTATATAGGGATTAACTATTTAGTTCACTAAAAAGCAGTAAAAATGAAAAAATAAATTCTGACATTAGCCTGTGTCACTACTAACCAGTGTACACTAGTATGCATTCACCTCATGTAGTGGCAATGGTCTTTACTAGAAATTGAGTGCATTGGAAAATATCTTCAGATATTATCTTTTTATATAAAGATTATATACCACTGTATAGTTTGTAAGGTAAGACAAAATGGCCAATATAATCAATAGCGCTGTATTGCAAATAGGGATTAGTTTTGGTTCCCTGCAACATACATACATACAACAGTAGGGCTATACACTATGCTAGCAAGATTATGCAAGGCCCCTATTAGGGAACATGACACATTTGCCTAATATGCAGTTTATGCCTATGTTGTGTTGGTCTGCTCAAGACCATATGTGTATGTCTGCACTATGTGCAAATCAGGTTCAGTATTTGGACATCTGACTACATATCCCCTTTCATTATGGATCCTCAGGGAAAGTCTTTTCAGTGTCCAAGGGGGCATTTTTGTCAATGTCTTTTGGACATAAGATTGCTCAGTCGGCTCTCTTACTGCACATTTCCAATTCCCGTCACTTCGACAAAGACTTTATAGTGATAGATAGATGACTGGGTCATCTCCAAAACAGCAGATCACTGGTATGCAGTGGCCACTACCTACCAAAAGCGATCCTAGGAAGGACAACTAGTGAAATAGCAACAGGCTGATGGGCACCCAAGGCTCAACGATGTGCATGGGGAGTGAAGGCTCCCAAAAGGTTAATGCTAGCTATGATAGAAAGATGTCAGTTCACATTCAGTTCACCACAGTCGGAGCTGTTTAGGTGGCATGAGGGGGCCTACGCAAAATTAGTTTTAAAGTTATGGTTGATTGGTGTTTGCTATAATATTAACATTGCTCTTCATTACGACTAAGGGGACAATGCCAAACCCTAAAAACAACTCTAGACCATTATTCCTCCTTTACCAAACTTTACTGTAGACACCATGCATTCCAGTATGTAGCCTTTTTCAGGCATCTACCTAACTCAGATTCATCCATCAGACTGCCCGATAGTGAAGCATAGTTTCCAGAGAACACATTTCCACTGCTCTGGAGTCCAGTAGCAGCTTGTTTTAAGCCACTCAAGATGACGGTTGGAATCTGCACATAATGATCTTAGGCTTTTGTTAAGCTGTTTGGCCACTAAAACCCATTTCATGAAGCTCTTAATTCAGTTTTTGTGCTGATGTTGCTTCCACAGGCACAGCGTGATGGGGAACAGGGAGGGCCATTTGACACACCTAGAGAAAGCAAAGCCTGATATGCTTCTTTGGACTTCTGGCCACAGATAATGCTTTAAAGTGACTTAATGTCCATGATGTACACAATAAAGAAATGGAATAGTTCATTGAAGCAGAACAAACAGTCATTTTGGCAAACATTTTTTAATAAAAAAGCAAACAGGAAAAGGCAGAGAGCTAACTGAGCTAAAAGATTCACCCACTAGTGTCAGCACTAATAGCCAAGATCACAGTAATAGCAAGGTCTCAGTAGAAATGCGCCACATCAGTTAAAGTTTAAGAACTTACTATTAAGGAAGGAGCAATCCAAGCACATTTTCCTTGTCCCCTCTCCATTCTGCTTTCACTTTTTCCAAAACAGCCTATATCACAAAAACCCTAGGCACAAGGTTGTGATTTCTGGAGCTTTTCTGAAGACAGAGGCTTTGAATGGTCACAGTTGTGTTTATAGGCATGGAAAATTCTTCCATAATTATGGGTAAGATGGGCAAAATCATTGGGAAAGTACAAGCCCATCCACAGGAGCTTAATTTTCTCTTTGGCCGCAGGGGTGGTAGAATATCAGACACTTTCCTACAGTTCAATGATCCATGTTACAACTGTATAAACTTGACTGGTTTATAGGACAGCAGGTTAAATTTGTTCCCCTTTACATGGTTTGGTGAGGGCATTTAGATCAGCACTCAGGAATTTTTAAGTGGCAAGCGCAGGCAGATTGCCCTGTTATCCGAAACATCTGAGGAAAAGCACATCACTGGCTAAATATTTGCCTGTAGATTGTCCCAAGAGGTCACATTGAATGGGTCACTCTGTGTTTCATCACTTGTTCATTAAATGCCTCTTAACAAATCGCTGCTGTGTCTTCCAAGGGAAAACAAAGCCTGGTAGCCACAGGTGTCCTCTCCTCATACATCAAAACTCATTACATCCACTCCAGTACCTCACCTGAATATGGACAGAAGCTGCTAGGTAGGGGCTGTTGCCAGGCAACATTTTCCCTTTTAGAGAGTAGCATTAGGCACTGGAACAGAGCCACGGAAAAAACAACTGGTCCTATGAGTCCCTGGCTAAATGCAAATAATAAAATTCCCATCTTATACACTCTGCGCCACATGTACTTTTATTATTATTATTGTATTTTTTGCTTCTTTACTTTAAACCTTTGCAAAAGCTTTTGCTATTGTAATGTGTTTCTGCAATTTGTCTTTGCTACCCACTTTTTTTGTTTGTTCCAAAGTCAAAAAACATTTAAAAGGTGGTAATGATTCTACACACCACAACAATCACTTTTAAATCATAATTAAATACTGTGAAATTTCATTTTATATTATTTATTTAT